>JAMKCH010016017.1:0-24273 GCA_023653785.1 Ophioderma brevispina
CCCAGATCCCCAAAACCCAAAAGAGATATATATCAGTAATATACTTTGTTCCCTCTCTGGTTCAGATGTGACCCACATGGCCATAGAGGTGTTAAATTAAATCTCTCAATATTAGTTAACAATGACTTTATGCAAACTAATATTTTACATACAAAAAGGTATGTTACAATGCCTATATGTATAAAATATTTGATATGTATAAATATTTGTATAAATATTTGTTAATAAAGGTTCCAAATTAAATTTCCATATTATTTAGCACATAATGCATTTCTCATTTTAGAAGAGAAAAATGAAATAATTTTACTTTTTAAAAAGTTTAAACTTGTGTAATTAGCTACCATACAACAAACTAGTAAATAACATCCTGAAAACCTACCTTTCAGCTCCCAAATTACATCAAATATTATACAATACCGTTGTTGCGGACGTTACATTTTGTTGACTTATACTACTGGTTGTGACTGTTCTAAGACAGTTTAAAACATTTGCAGATATTCCTTGTGCGTCCAAAATTTTTTACATATCAAATCTGAACATGAAATGAAATATTGGTACTTTTACAGGACTCAAATCAAAGTTAAATACCAGAATTGGTATACTTAACCATACAGACATTCAATTTGATGTTATATTGGAATATCCAATCTCCATATTGTAGATTCCATGACATTGAAGTGAGGGTTTATGGCCACGCGTCACAAGGTTGGTGGCATGAGCGCGACATGCTCAAAATTCCAAGAAAATGCATCTCCGCGTATTTAAAATTTAATAGCTCGAAAAGTATTCACCCTACCCTAGGAAAAGTATACTTTTTAGAAAGCTTTTTCCTCAAGGAATCCAAAAATGGCATTAATTTCTTGGTAGGGGTAACACTATGTTTGAACAAAACTTGAAATTTTACCCAGAAATGTCAATCATTTTAGAATTCCAAATTTTCTCTATGCTTCACCCTACTGGAGATTTAATGCCATATTTGCATTCTTCAAGCCAACGCCCATCCATACATACATAGTTTGTTAGGGTTCACACCCATGCTTAATAGAAAAAATCAGCCGTGAAAATCGTCCACTCGAAAATCATGTTAAAAAAGTATTTTTGACAATTTTCAAAAGTTGGAGATCAACAGGGGTATTACTACAAGTTTTCTGAGGTATAATTGTGATTGGAAACTTCTAACATACAGTAAAATAACATATTAAAAGTTATCCAATGTATTCAACTCACATCTTGACTTTTCATATGATTGCATATCCATCATTGACGCTGCTGTTCAGACGTTCAATAGTGAACATATTATACCTTCATGATCTCTGTTTGGAGAACATAAAAGTTTGTTCTTTTTCCTTGATTGAGTAACATCAAGTCCTACATACACTATACCCTGCTTAGGAATTATTGCTGTTCTTTCATGATCTCTTTACAAGTACAAACCCCCTTCTCTAGATGTTTTCTCATAATTGCTGTATTTGTCAACAACTATCTCAGCACCAAGCTGTTAATGGAGATGCACAAAGATGAAGAGAGTGACCTCTAGTTTGGCAAGAGATTTTGTGTGTAGAAGATGTGAGAAGGGAGCTGGAGGGATGGTGGAACAGGAGGAAAAGTTGTGTGATGAGGTGGAGTCAGTGAAGGAGTTCACATACCTAGGGGATAAGGTTTGGGGGTGGTGGATGTGAGGTGGCTGTGACAGTGAGAGTGAGGTATGGGTGGGTGAAGTTTAGGGAATGTGGGGAGTTGTTGCAAGGGAAAGATATCCTTTGAAGATGAAAGGAATGGTGTATAAGAGCTGTGTGAGATCAGTGATGCTGTATGGAGTGAGACGTGGTGTCTGAGTGGGGATTTTGAGGAGGACAGAGAGAGCAATGATAAGAGCGATATGTGGTGTGAAGTTGATGGACAGGATGAAGACTGAGGACTTGATGCAGATGTTGGGTTTGTTTGAGGCGGTGGACCGGTTGGCGAAGGCGAATAGTGTACGTTGGTATGGGCATGTGTTGAGGAAGGATGATGAGCATGTGTTAAGAAGGGCTTTTGAGTTCGAGGTGGGCGGTTTGAGGAGGAGGGGACGTCCAAAGAAGACATGGAAGAAACAAGTGGAGGAGGAGAGTAGGAGGGTTGGGTTGAGGATGGAGGATGCATTGAATCGGGTGAAATGGAAGGAAGGAGTCAGGGCGGTTGCTGCAAATGTGAGGTGAATCCGGCCACCCCAGTTGACGGGGATAAAACCGGATTTAAAACTTTGGTTTAGTAGTAAGCTCATGATGTGTAATTGAAATCTGGATGGGCATGTGTTTCTTTTAAATATAAAGTTCTACATCCTCAGAGTCCACTTCAAATAAATGATAGTCATATATAGAGTCAGTTCCTGGCTTGATAGCCACAACAGATCCCTTGCATCAGTGTTCGATTTAGAAAAGAAAAGTTACATGCACAACTTGGGATTTTCTCAGAAAATGGGCTGTATAACAAGGTTCCCAAGGTTCCTAGGTATGCCCTATTTAATAATATGTCCAAGAAAAAGTGTGCCTACAAATCCATGGTGAATTTGGGAAAAGTTTTTGGATGACCCGTTGTTCCGACAACCGTGATTGGGATGAAGTCTACCAGAATACTACAAAATGTACAATTGAGACACAGCTCCGGTCATTTTATTACAAAATTTTTCCACAAAGCGATGCCTCCTCAATAACTCCCCCTCTTAAAATAATAGGAAAGATTCAAACCGTTTGGTGATTTTTTGCCAAATTGCCCCTGAAACCATTGAGCTATTTTTTTTGTGAATTGACAAAGTCAAACCAATTTGGGATGCCCCTAATTTTTCTTTGTTAACCCTCAACCCAACCCCTAACCGCGGACCGGGTCCCCGTTTTGCCGACCGACGGCCCCAAAATGCAACTAAGGCAAATCTATTTTTATTTTAAATAAAAAAAAAAACCGGCCCAGTGCCAACGAGAGCCAAATTTTTGCGTTTCATTGCATCTCGTTCCGTTTTTCTTTTTTCCCCGCACAAGGGGGGGGGGAATAAGTAAGCGTAAATCCAATAATGGCCCAGATGGCAACTAAAACAATCGGCGTAATTTCCCTGAAGAGACGGCCCAGATGCAACGAGGAACATCGCGTCATTTCCCCGGAAGACGGCCCAGATGCAAAACGAGGAGGAAACATCAGCGCCAGGTTTCCCGGAAAGACGTCTCAGATTCAACGATGAACATCGCGTGCGAATGCAATGAGAACATGGGATAATAATAAAATAAATTAATAATAAATAATTTTTTGTATTTTTATGATTTTTTTTATGCCATAATTTGTAGCATATAGTTCGCCAGCCGTGAGTGGCGCTATTTACGCTACGTCATAGTCGTGCGTTGCCTATTCCGCTACGTCATGCTCCGGTTTTACGTCATGGATGCGTTTCTTCAAAATTAAAGTAGCTTGAATCGCAATGTGGCGCTATCACCATCGCAATCGGAAATTGTCTATGGGCATTTGTACACATTGTCACCCCCTGATGAAAAGCATTGCGCCTTCTGCGGGCAAAACCGTCCGAAATGCAGTGAAAAGCATCGCATCATTTCCCCTGAATGACGTGCCCAGGTGCAAACGAAGAACATCGCGTCATTTCCGGGAAGACGGCCAATGCAACCGAGGACGTCGCGGTCATTTTCCGTAAAGACGGCCTAGATGCAACGAGGAACTCCGTCACTTTTCCGGTAAGACGGCCCAATGCATATGAGGTACAATGAAGTCATTTGCGCGAAGGAGCGACCAAAAATTAGTTGTTGACGGCCGAGATGCAACGAAAAAACATTTCCCGACTGGTACCGACTTTTTTCGTTGGCTCTCATTGCATCTCGGCCGCATTAGGGTTAATGATAAATTTGATCCAGAATGTCAACTAAATACCTTGATTGGTATGTTTTGGTATAGAAAGACCTTTCCTTCCCTATTATATTTTGTGCGTAAATTTTACATTAATAAATGCCGGTTCCAAACAACCCTCCCTAACCTTTATCTGCATTTAAATCTTTCGTCATATGCTGAAACAGCAAGGTTGAATATCGATCTTGCCATAAAAAGGGTAAATTATCTCAACATTTAAAAAATGGCGTTTCGATATACAGTAAGCTTATCCAATGTATTCAGTAAGACTTGATCTTTAATACCTTTGACTTTATGTTTTTTATTTAATCTTATTTAATCTTCTGTTTAAGTAATATTGCTGCTGCAACTACTGTAATTGCTTGCTTGTGATTTTTTTGTTTATTTTTTTTTTTAAAAAAAAAAAAAAAAAAAAAAAAAAAAAAAAAAAAAAAAAAAAAACACTAAAATCTGCATGTACAGGCTGAATTTTACATGCACAGAGCAAAAATTACATGCATCTGTGCATCTGTGCATGTAAAACCCCTCTAAATCGAACACTGCCTTGCAGACAATTGTATTTTCACTTCATTGCTGCGGTGCTTGGAAAAGCTGACCTGCAGATCTACTTTCTCTTGTACCAAGTATAGGTCTGCATTTCATGTATATCTTAATTATAAAAGTTTTTTAATTAGCTAATTTATAAAAGACATTTTATTTAGATTAAAAGGATAATTTTAATGCCATTTTAATAATGTTTGAAACAAATTTTTCCTTCTATACCAAAATATTGGTAACGCACGCCAATGCATCGCGTGCAAATTAATTTCGTCAAACAGTCACGTTTCATTAACAACTAATTAATTAATTGAAAGTTTAAATTTAAAATAACTAATTTGTAGGTCAATACATCCATTTACCTAATTACACAGCAATATAACTTTATTCATGTTACTTGGCATTTTTATATAAAAATGTAGCACTGCCATACACTATTACATACATTGTTCTATGGTACCGTGTCCCTCACAACCACCACCCTGCATGCTCGTAAGCTTAATTACCCATAACTTTAATTACTTTATGGAAAAACCAAATTTGGGTATAAATGAAAGGGGAAGATTCGGGCTTTAACATGGTACTAAAATGACTGGGTTTTATGTGATCTTCTTCATTTTCAAAAATTCAATGTAAATTTTATTTTTTAGAGTTAATGTCACACCACCACTTTATTGTGGTCCCACCATTTAAGAATGCCTTAATGTAATTAAAACTTGTGAAATCAGTATGAATCTGTAAGTTATTTTTAAAATTTATTTTGGAAATACACATTGCAATAATAGCATTTGGAACCTTTTGAGCTAATTGTGAGCTAAAAACTGTAAAAAAAGGGAATTTTGTCTGTTATTTTCCGGAATTGGGTATTAATATACTACACGGCACATGGTTTTAAAACCCTCAGAAGTTTAACACTAGAGTCTTTGTCAATTATAAGTTATTCTTCTGGCTTTTTTCCTATATTACTGACATAGCAACGTTAGCATGTGGACCATTAATGTTGACAAGGCGTCACGTAACGTCCGCAACATATTCTTATATGTTCATTTTGGCTTTTGTATTTATTGTTTTCTTTTTGTTTTTTTGTCTTGTTTCCTTTTTGGGAAAAATTAAAAAAAGCAAAAATTAAAATTAAAAGTTAAAACCAATAATCTATCATCTAAAATTCTATAGCAATGATACTAGGTATGATCTTCTTGTCACATTCAAATGTAACGTCCGCACCAAAATGATTACTACCTGTGAAAAGTGTACTTAGCAGGTAAAGAAATGAAAAAAGTTAAATTTAATGAAATAGGGCCATCATAAAAGTGCTGTTCTATAAATGTCACATACCTCTAGCAGATGCAAAGTAATGACATATCATTAACCCCTAACCGGACCGGTTCGTTTGCCGACCGACGGCCCAAATGCAACGAAGGGCATCTATTTGTTTTTACCGGCCCAGATGCAACTAGAGCCAAATTTTGCGTTTCACTGCATCTCGGCCGTTTTTCCCGCACAGGAATCAGAGCGTAAGTCAATAAGCGCCCAGATGCAACGAAAAATCTCGCGTCATTTTCCCGGAAGACGTCCCCGATGCACCAAAAAACATCGCGTCATTTTCCCGGACGACGGCCCGGATGCAACAAAACATCGCGTCATTTTTTCCGGAAAGACGTCTCAGATTGCAACGAGGAACATCGCGTGCGATGGCATGAGGACAGGGATACTAAATAAATATCAATAATAAATAAGTGATTCGTACTTCACATGATTTGCATAATTTGTAGCAGATCAGTTTTGGCCAGTCGTTAGTGGCCTTTACGCTACTCATATTCGTGCGTGGCGCTATTACGCTCGTCATGCTCCGGTTTACGTCATGATGCCGTTTAGCTAATTTAAGTAGCTTATCCAAAATATGGCGCATCCACCATCGAAATCGCAATTTTTCTATGGGCATTTGTACAAGGTGTCACCCGCCTGATGAAAGCATTGCGCCTTCTGCGGGCAAAACATCCGAAATGCAGTGAAAATCATCGCATCATTTCCCGGGAATGACGTCCCAGGTGCAACGAGGAACATCGCGTCATTTTCCGGGAAGACGGCCCAGATGCAACGAGGAACATCGCGTCATTTTCCGTAAAGACGGCCCAGATGCAACGAGGAACATCGCGTCATTTTCCGGTAAGACGGCCCAGATGCAATGAGGTCCAATGAGAGTCATTTGCGCGACAAAAAATAGTTGTTGACGGCCGAGATGCAACGAGAAACATTTTCCGACCGGTACCACGTTTTCGTTGGCTCTCATTGCATCTCGGCCGCGTTAGGGTTAATGAATGGTTAAAATTACAATTAAAATCATAATAAAATGCATATTTTTTTAACTAAAATTAACTCTAGTGAAAAAATTAATGAAAATAGGGGAAAAAATTTAGTATTGTGCCACCACCTTATGAATTCAGCAGCCTCAACGGAATAAAGTACATGTTGAAGGATGTGGTGGCAGAATACTGAATTCATACCAAAATAGGTTACAATTAAATAATAAGTACAATATTTTCCAATTATGATGAAGATTAACCCTAACCCGGACCGGGTCGATTTGCCGACCGACGGCCCAAATGCAACGAAAGGCAATCTATTTTTATTTTTAACGGCCCAGATTCAACAAGAGCCAAAGTTTGCGTTTCATTGCATCTCGGCCGTTTTTCCCGGCACAGGAATAAGTAGCGTAAAGTCAATAACGGCCCAGATGCAACAAAAAACATTGCGTCCTTTTCCCGGAAGACGGCCCAGATGCAACGAAAAACATGGTCCTTTCCCGGAGACGGCCCAGATGTAACGAAAACATCGCGTCATTTTCCCGAAAGACGGGCCCCCAAATGCAACCGAGAAAACATTGCGTTATTTTCCGGTAAGACGGCCCAGATGCAATGAGGGCCAATGAGAGTCATTTGCGCGACCAAAAATAGTTGTTGACGGCCGAGATGCAACGAGAAACATTTTCCGACCGGTACCACGTTTTCGTTGCGTCTCATTGCATCTCGGCCGCGTTAGGGTTAATAAAGAAACAGCATCGAATAGCTTATTTTTCCGTCAACATTGACATCACGTAACGTCCTCAACACATTTTGCAAACTAACATTTAAATAGTAATAAAGATAAGTAAAATTAAGTTAAAAAGAAAGTTTGCTCTTATTATTTTATCATGTGGTAAATAAACAAATAGAGATCTTCTTGATTTTACTTCTATATAAGAAAAACCTTGCTATTGTGTTGCGGACGTTACTAGTGTTGCGGATGTTACAAGTGTTGACGGAAAATGTAACAGCATCATACAGGGAAAAATAAAAAGATGGGGAAGTGTTGCCCGGATCTGTGGGAGGTGTGTTAGAGGCACTTTAGTTTAAATAATACAAATTAAATTATGAGGTCAAGTAGCTGTCACCTAGGCAACAGAATGTAATGTTGCGGATGTTACAAAATGTTGACAGAAAATTGTTTTTATAAGAGCATAGATTTTTTAAAGAAATAATATGATATCATAATTTATTTTGTTTCATATATTATTGGTGGATGAAACTGTTTGTACATGCTAAGCAATTAATAGAACCTTGCTCTAATTTAAGGCAATGTTCGGCTAAAGTTGGTGTGAAATTGTTGACGGAAAATGTAACGTCCGCAACATCATTTTGATTGACCATCTCATTAGAACAAGGAAACATGTGGGAGTCCACTATATTCTGAAAAGATCTATAACATTTTTACAGATTGCTATGATGAAATATGAATATCACATGTTGCTCTTTGTTGCAATGGCAGATAATTCAAATTTGTACTATTTGCTAGGTTGACAAAATTCCGTCAACATTTGGCTGTTTGAGCATGTCCAGCACATAAAAGGAGGAATCGCCCAAACTTTGTTAAGCTATGGGAGCTTAAGCTAGGTCTACACTTAATATACATCACAGAAAAATTCAGCTTGCTGATACACATTTTCGTGTGGGGCTCCTCAAAGTGTCATTAAGCTTTTTGGTATATGTTAAAAAAACCAGAGCCATATAGATCCATCTCTCTGATCAGCTCCAAGGCCACCACCTAACTGCCCGATATGGAGCTTTGTTGAGATTTGGATCCAACAGTCCACTTAGCTTCAAGTGCCTTCCATACAGGCAGACTGGCTTATGGACTAAACAAAAAGCAGTTTCAGGTTCAAGAAAATTTACATCTCCTATGTTTTCTGGATTTCTTGGTCCATTATAGTGTTGTACTGGCTGCAGGGAAAGGAACCTACTGGAAATGGTTGGTAGGCCCTATACCTGTATTACTGAGAGACATAAACCAAGACTTTTTGGCGTGTGTTATGCTAAGAATGTTCACAAATTTTATACAGTCATTATTTTAATCTGAAAGTGTTTTCACTGAAAAGTAAATTACTTTTCCTTAAGATGAGGGGTCAATCAAATATGTAGCCCAAGTATTAGCTGAGTTACAGACAAAACTTCATGCCAAAATGATCCAAAATCGTGTGTGTGCAGTTGTGAAAGCGCGCATGTACAATGTACACTTTTGTATGTGACCTCATTGACCTCCTATTCTTTACTGTATGGGAAGGTTGTAATTTCTCCACAAAATGTTCTTTGTGCTTTACGGTGCTTCGACCCCGTAAAACCTGGTGTTCACTATAGGATAGTTCATGAATCAAACTTACACCCATTGTTCTTAGAAGTTCTTAGATTTAGTTTTAAAGTTTTTAGATCAATTTAAGTGATTTTTCTCCATTGAACCACACAGTGAAGCAATTTTAGTGCTGTACAGGCGTTATCAGCTTGATACTGCATGAATACCTCCCTCTAGAGTTTGCTAATGTGAACCTTCTTAGTTATGCTAAAAAGAAATTCCAAAATTGTGTGATGCAAGGTCATGATACTGTAATAAAAATTATATAACTCATACATAGATTCTAGTCATTTAATTGGTTTATTTGTGCCACGTGACTATTCAATAGAGTTACCATCATCTCAATGGTCTACAAAATTAACTATTAACGCGTTGATAGTTTTACTATCACATGCCTCTATTTCCACCCGCAAGATTTGCGTTAAACATGCCATGCGTGTACAGTATGAGCGACAAAACGAAGTCTGATGAAGATGTTGTTAGCACGTAATTTCGTATTTTCATATCCCGTTCGCTACGACTGTACAACACCATAGCAATGTATGGAACTGTGCCAATCCGAACCAGTGACTACGATGATGAAAAAGTTTTCCTTGCAGACGATAACATGGCGTCCACTGAAGCAACTCCTCGATTTGCGCTAGTAAATGAATCAGATCTAGTGGGATTTAATTGACTAGGCCGATTAAAAAACACAAAGTCGTCAATAAAATACTGCTTGTCAAGATTCTGTCAGACTATGCTGTAGCCACGGGGAGCAGCCTGACTTATTTTGAGCTGCTTTTGAACTTATTAACTGTTTTGAGAAACGATTGCGTTACATGTCCACTGCCATGTTGAAATTTTATAATCCGGATTTTTAATTAAACTGGATTCTCAGGATTCTGGAACTTTGATTCTTTAAACCTTGAACGCTACTTGAATGCTGGAAAATATCACCTCGTAAATTATGGTCTACAAAAGGTAAGTAAGTACTCTTTGCTTCTTTGAAAAATCCTGGACTTGTCCATTCTTTTCATAGCCTAGCCCTGTAGAATCCTGCCTAGGCAGTATGCTATCTAAGTTAAATGACCAGAATCTATATATATTTAATAAAGCGAATATTCTGCCTTGTATTCGTGTGATGGTAAAAATTTGATCACTCGGTGAAAGATTGATTGTTCCATTTCCCTCGCCTGCGGCTCGTGAAATGGAACAATCCATCTTTCACCTTGTGATCATATTTTTACCATCACACTCATAGTCAGTTAATATTTGTATAATATTGCTTGCGACTGGTAAAAAGGGTGGGGTCCGAAAATTTTCAGTATAAAGGGTGCCTCAGTAAAAAGGGTGGGGGTAAAATAAAAAGGGTGGGGATAAAACCCCACTGCCCACTATGTTTTACAATAGAAAGCAAAATCCGCTGTTTTCCGTGCAAAATACGGGAATTCCACGCGGGAAGACAAAATCTGTGTATAACATGTTGTTTTCCGCGATTGCGGATTCTCCCGGGCCCTAGTACTAAGGCTCCACACAGCAAGGTTAATCGGCTTAAATTGCACCCAATAATAAGGGTGTTAAGTGGACTTTTATAGATTTTATTAGGAAA
Source organism: Ophioderma brevispina (assembly GCA_023653785.1). Lineage (NCBI taxonomy): Eukaryota > Metazoa > Echinodermata > Ophiuroidea > Amphilepidida > Ophiodermatidae > Ophioderma > Ophioderma brevispina. The sequence continues at coordinate 10,673 of JAMKCH010016017.1, forward strand.
TTATTCAACTTAGCAACACCACAACAAACACGGAAGTTGAAATAGAGCTTAGTGGCGCCACTTCTTCATATTTACCGCCTTAAGCATTTATTCCGGGACACTGATCGATAGAAAATGAGAGATAAAACTGACACAGTGACAGTTTATTTTTTACGATCGCATCAAATCACTTCAAATTTCAAAATGGCCACTGCCTACGCTTACGCTACGGCATCCGAGTTGCCTATACAATATATGAAATAGCGCCGCCACACAGAAGCGATCAAAGAGTTCCTATCCCTTCTCTCATTTCCCGCGAGGATGCTAGTTCCAATGATTGTAACCTCAGGTCTGATGTTCTTTTTATCACTGGACATTATCGTATCTCTGACCTGAGGTTACAACAAGATGCTCGTAGTTTCCGATCCGTTTAACAGTGTGGTGTGAAAAAAGTGGTTCTCACAGCTCAAAATTACCGCTTGTGACGTACTTACGATGCTCTGATCTAAAAATCAGCTACGGACGTGTTCTTGAGTATGCTAGTTTTCCTTTTGCACATTGGATGTTAAAATCTGACGTGTTCGTGGTTCATTAATTTAACAGTTTGGTTGTTACTCCATGTATCTGGTGTGAATAAATCTCGTCGTGTTTATATGTCCACATTTAACGCATGCGCTTTGCACCAAGACTTATCGATGTATTGCATTAAAACTATGGATCGATCGTAGCCTATACTCCAATCATGATTACAACAAATTATCCAACATTAGCGCCCGATAGTGGTCGGTCTCATCAAGCATGTCAAGATACTAATTTTTTGGGCCAAAGCACATGTTCACCACTGACCTTTACAACTTGACCCCTGACCCCAGCGATACCAGATTTGAGACTTAGACTGAAAACGTAAGATCGCATACCTGCTGAAAATCACGGAATTTTGATCATTTTAGTTCGAGTCAGTGAAAAATACAGGTCCAACAGTATTGTAGAGTATGTGAAGATAAAAGTGAGTCAACAGCTGAGTCGGGTAATTCGGACCAATTTTGGGTGATTTGGGTGAGTTTTATAAATTGGACAACCTTAAAGGTTGTTAAAATGACAGATCTTGGCAATGACTTCGGGTTCGTTAAAGTTAACAACAGAGGTGAATGTACAAAGCACCCCGAAGTTCCCATGCTTAGCAATGACACTAGAGAGGATGCAAGAAGTTCCCCAGGAAAGGGAGCCTCCGATTCCCCAATTTTCCCACCAAGGTCCCGGCTGCAACCTTACCAAAAGGAAAAAAACCCCCAAACCCAAAAATAACTGGAAGCAGATAAAATCAAGTCTGCGAAGGACCGAGTTGGTTTCTCGGCTACTTAACGTATGTGATCAAAAAATTTGAAATACAAACTTGACGAACACAACCTTTCCGCGAACATGGCGAAATAATCGGCAATCCTTACTTAACGAAGTGAGCATGAGGACTTATTTTTTAGGATACAATTTTCCTCTCAAATTGCACAGGACGTGTAGTCTTGTAGACCACCTACCAAAGAAACGTTCCGAAGGTTTATTTGACAACACACGTACAAAGAAAACAGTAAACCCTTGTTTTTGAAACTTGCCCACTATCGTAATTGTCCCCATAGAATTAACACCGTGCTTTGACTTTCAGTCGTGCAACGACAGAAGTACTAAATCATCTATTACATAAAGACGGCGTACTTTCGGCTTATTCACTTCAGGTGTGATCTAATTTAATAACGTCTTGGTAGCATTCCAAATATATATGCATTCAAAAAAACACTGGGTTCGCAAAAAAATTGGGGCCTTCTTTCTGGAAAAAAAAAACAAAAAAAATCCCCCTTCCTCATGTCCTTTAAGGTTTAGAGAGTTTTCCGTAAAGAAACGTGTAAATAATCTTTCAAATGGCAAAGCTATAGCCTGAAATAATAAAACCGCCCTACAGACAGAGGATCGCCGAAATAATCATGGGTGTAAGCTAATGTTTAACACCAAATGTTAAAAAATCTTTTAATGGTATGAAAGTGATGAATATATAAAAAATTCGTGACAATCTCCAAAGCCAGTATGAAAAAATGCTTTTAAAATATCCCCTTCCTTTCTTGAGATATTGTCCCTTCAAACCTTGCATTCTCTTTTCTCTTATCTGGTCATCGCCATACACGTCGCGACACGTTACGGTGGCTTGCACGACCAACTGGCAACACAACATACCATTATACCAAGTGGTCGTAACGCACGTGCTTCATACCTGGCGGGGTCGAGGCCATTTTGCTTCGCACCACCAATTTGTTTAAATTTTTAATTTACACCGCGCGTCGGCCATTTTTCCGCCGACACTATCCGCCTGAAGTGAACCATTTTACAGGTTGGCAAAAACTCCAAAAAAAAAAACCACTAAAAAATCAAAGGCTCAACCGATCCCCCCCAAGGTTTTACACCTGCTAAAATATGTCATAAATGCACCCAAATTGATAATTTTTCGTTATCACACAAAAAAAAATTTTTTTTCAAGGTATACCTACAAGGATTTATTTCCGAAAACAACTTTGACGTCATTTCTGACTTTCTGGGTCACATCTTGCTGTTTAAAAACTAATTAAACGTCAAATTTTACCAGATGTGAGCAATTTAAAAGACCATTATGCAGCGTCTCTCCCGGTCATCTTGAAGCTCAAAATGGCGATCGAAAAATTGAAGGCGTGCGCAATCGCCCCTCGCGAAAGATCATCATTGTCATCACCTGTACGCCTAAACCAATCTTCATGTCATAAAATGTGACAGATATAAAACTCTCAGATATAATAAACATCTTCATGAATTTTTTGGAGATAATGGACAATACTCAGCAGTGGTGGGTGGTTTGGCTTTTTTTTTGTCACCAGGATAAAAAACGGCTTACAAACGCGTCAAGTGTAACATAGCTACGGAGGTGGGCTAATTTGCAACTGCCCATGTTGCAGGCTGGTAAAAAGGTGTTTACAAACGGACCTTTTGGCTCGTATTACTAAAATAAAAAACGGCGTACTCTTAAACCACAAAACACTTACTCTTTAACTGCGCTCCTTTGCTTATCATTCTGTTCATTATTTGCCTGGTGTGGGGGCTCATTTTTTTGTGTCCATTTCCTCCCGTTTCATCGTCGACAATTTCTGTGATAGTCGCCATGATTGAATATATCCTCTTTAAAAATGTTGTTCAAAATGCACAATTTGAGGATAATATGAAAGGATGGAAATTTTTTAATCTGAAATCATTAGAAATAGAATAAATTGCTCAAAAAAACCTTTATTTGTAATAAAGGTGTGATTATATCATAATCAACTTTTCTGTAATGACTGTGACAGAGGCCGCTCGTGACCCTAATGATGAACCTCTGTCTAAGCCGTATACGGCTACGGCTACCTAATCAGAGCTTCTGTCAAACCGTATAGAAAATTAGAGGAGTCAAGGGACAAGGGGGGGGAGGAGGGGTAAAAAAATTAAAAAAATTAAAAAAATTAAGGGGGGGGAGGGGGAGTGAGGCCTAGCTAGCAAGAAGGGGCGGTAGAGTGGGGTGGATGGTGGTTGGAGGGAAATAAGTGTCTTTTATTCTGGCGTTTTTTCGAAGCCGTACGCTCCTGATCCTGCCCTTTGCGCTAATGAACAAGAGTTAACAAATAAGTTTTCCGAAAAGTCATGACATTTCGTTGCATAACTTCACTTATAAACGGATGTTTAAAATGTTTAAAAGTGTTGAAGAGAGAAAACCTTTTGGTTCTGCCATAAAGGAAATAAGCTTCATACTCTCTCTCTAATTTTCTTAGATTAAAATAGAGGACAATCTAATTTTGATTAAATTTTTCGATTGAATTTATCAAAGAACATCTATACATTTCAATGTATTTGATTTAAATTTTATCTCAAACTTTAGATTTGTCCTGATAGCTCAAATTAGATTTTAGTTAAAAGGTTTAAGGCAGTGCCTCGTTGTATAAAAGGTTATAATATGGCCTCACTGTACAAAAAGGTGGTAGACCATCAAGTAATGAACAGACTGGTGCTTTGAAAGGGATTCGGTGACAGAGAAAATGCACAATAGGGGGTTCTTTCGGGGAGAGAAAAGCTAATTGACGATGAATGTTGCAAATAAAAAAAAATAAGAGGTCTTTGTTTAGCGGTTATTTTTGTCATCCCCCTCCCCCCCCCCCCCCCCAAACCTACATAGAGAGGTAAGGGGGCTTTAATGACACTTTAAAGAGACTCCTGGCAAACATTTGAAAAATAGTGCGCCCTCAGATTTTGCATGGTTGTAAGGCTTTATACAAAAGCCCTCACCCGACATGATTAACGACCAATCGCTTCTGATGCGTAAACATAACGATTTTATAATTTAGCGTCGCGCGACGCGACTTCAGAAGATGACGAAAATGGCTTTTTAACAAAAGACACCACGCCGTATGCATGTTCCCCCACGTATGCACACTGTTTGAACCGGTCTTACCTTTGTGGTTTTAATATCAGTGAGTACGAGTCAAAATATTCTGTAATTCACCTTACCCATTTGTTGATTAAAGTTATGGAAACGTAAAAGTTGCCTAGAATTACCTGGATTCTTTATATCCTCGTATCAATGTCCTATCTGTTTTGGGGTAGGTTTATTTTTTGTGTAAATATATCTCTGTTCTTCCATGACCTAACTATCATTTGAGAGCAAATTGAAAACTTTGATATTTAGTGAAACTTGCCAGTGCCGCTTAAAAAAAATAGTGGGGTCTTTGGCCGGGTGACAACGATAATGCTGAAAATTGGTTCTTTACAGCCTTATATATATGCGTCCATCTCCGAACTGTGGCGCACCCCGTATAGGCTCAGTGGAAAGACTTGTCTCGAGACATTTACTTGGATTACGGATTTTGTGCATGATTACATCAGCTCGGACTTCCACAAGGCTATGTCCTAGGACCAATCCTTCCTCTCCTACTCTACTTCAAATTAAGCTGCCTCAAGAGTTCCCGAGGATGCGCTTCAAATTTTCTAACAAATTCATATTTACACCAATTTTTCATATACACAATGCTTGCCACTTCACTCGATGTTCCTTCGCATAAAAAATCGTAACCATTTTGTAATAAAATTCAGGATCCCAGTTTTTTTGTTATCACCAGTATATACTCAAAGGATGATAAAAGACACAGACCAATGGTTCTGTCTCTACTAGACAAGGACAATATTTTGAATTTCTCGTGCTTGTTTTGAATGAAGACCAAAGCTGACTGAAATAGAATCGATAAAACAGAACCGCGATATTGAAAATTTGTATTAGTCACATCGTAAGGAAAAAAAAAAAAAATGTTCAAAAGCAAAATTTGGTCGTGGCAATTTTTATATACATCATCCTCATCATCATCATCATCATCATCTCATCACAGCATCATCATCATTTATTTACATTCTCAAAATACAATAGGCCTATCACATACATCTATAAATAACACAATTTAGAACGCGGGGGATGACCACAAGGCCTAATGCCCGATAGGGTCTCACCTAAAATAATTAAACCTTAAATTACCATTACTTTAAACATACACTCAACACAATAAAGACCTCTCACAATGCAGTCCCAGACCAAACATAAAAAAGAACTATTATTAACCCTAAACGCGCACACACACTGGAAGCATAATAATGAATAATAAAATAATAATAACAAAAAATAACATACAAGAAAAACCACAGAACATATTCATTGCAGTAAAGTATTCTAAAATTTAAGAAGGCAAAATACTAAATGTAGTTCAACATCAGAGATTTTTTGATTTTCGACCTGAAAATATTAATAGTGAGTTCCATGTTTTGGGGCCTGAATTTCTAACCGACTTAGAAGCAAATTTCATTTTTGTTTTTCTAACATTGTAGTTCTCAGTATTTCTTGTATGGTAATCATGATAACTATTTTGTCTGACAAAATAAGAGTTAAATTGATTCTGGAAGTAGATTGTTAAAGTGTCCATACATAAAGGTACAGAGTTCTAATTGATATATATCATAAACATTTAGGATATTATATTTTTTAAAAAGAGGAGCCGTGTGACCCAGATATTCACTATTGGATATAATTCTTACTGCACGTTTTTGCAATTTATATATTTTGTCAAGGTATAATTATGCTAAATTTGCATTACCCCAAACAAGGATGACATAGTTTTATATATGGCAATATAAGGGTACAGCATAATGAATATAGAATTCGTTCTGGAACAGTGTTTGATCTTATTCAGTATACCTATACCCCTACTTTTTGAAATATTGTCGACATGATTTCTCCATGTAAGATTTTCATCAATCATTATTCCAAGAAATTTTGTACATATAACTTGTTTTAATTTGGTATTGTCTATAATAATATCAAATGTTTCATCTTTAATACATGATGTTTTTATGTGTACCAAGTACCATAAAACGTGTCTTGCTCGCATTCACAGAGAGTTTATTTGTCTTAACCAATTACTAACCTCTGCAAGCTCTTTATTTATGAGATCCGACTTATTTAATATATTCTGAACAAGACAAAACACATTACAATATCATTCACATATAAAATAAATAATAATGGACCTAATATTGACCCCTGCGGGACGCCACATGTAATTTCTTTAAAGTCAGATTTGCATGAATTGAAGTACACATATCTGGATCTGGATTGGTACTGCACAACACTCCAGGTGGAGTCAAGCATGCAGGAAATGGTGTGCGCATGTAGGTTACTTAATCTTGTTGATTGAGGTGACTTATGATAGCTGTTTTGAATTGCTGTGGGTCTTCAATAATTGTTCCCATCTTGGTCAATTATAAATCCAACTCGAAATAAATTTAACTCATTAATGAACAGCACAGATAGTAACACTCTATTATGTCTTTCAAAGTTTGTTTTTAACGCAATGAAACAACGAGTCATTCGATTGAAATAATCTCAAATTTACATGTATAATCAGTCAATATCTACTAAATGGTATATTGTTAATCTTAAATTGGAAAAGTTTGTTCGTATTGCTGGACATAACTTGTCTTGCCGCCAATACTCATCTGTTTTGTATGTATTATGGGCCTATGGCCTAATTGTACTTGTTAATAAAAACTGAACTGAACAATAATTGTTAACGAATTGTGGTAATAAGTTCCAGTCTTTTACTGTTTGGTGGAAGTAGCTGTACTTGTAACAGTCTTTCTTGACAGATATGGTTTGGTAGCAGTTACTGTGCTGGTGCCGTGACGGACGCCGGACCGGCTGAAGGATGGTATCCACCGGCAGGGATAGGAGGCCTTAATTTGTCTTGCCTTTTGTAAGATGGACAATCGGCTTACTGTCCTTCTATCCTTTAGTGTACTCCAGTGTAAGTCCTTGATGATTTTAGAGATACTACTGTACCTGGAATAATCATTGACAACAAATCTTGCTGCTCTACGTACGTTGGACTACTCTCAACTTTGTTTTTAAGATCTTTAGTATAAGGGTTCCAGACGGCAGATGAGTATTCCAGTAAAGGGCGAACTAACGACAAGTAAGCGGTTTCTTTGATGGGTTTATTACACGAGTAGAGATTTCTTTTAATGAAATTAAGCGATCTATTTGCAGATGATGTAATACGACATGTTTATTCCAGGTTAGATTATCTGTAATATCAACTCTAAGATAGGTATGGCATGATGTAGATTCCAGTGTGTGAGTCCCGAGAGTGTAATTGAAAAGCTTAGGATTGCGAGCATGAGTTAGCCTCATGACAAAGCACTTTTCACATTGAAGTGCATTTGCCAATCCTCTTGCCACTGGGCCAGTGTGTTTAAGTCTTCTTGGAGTTATTCCTGGTCAAATTGGTTTTGTATCTGTCTGTAAACAACACAGTCGTCTGCAAATAGTCTTACTTCGGATGATATGTTGTGTGGTAGGTCATTAATGTATGCAAGGAAAAGCAAAGGTCCCAGCATCGTACCTTGGGGAACGCCAGAAATTACCTCTGTCCAAGCCGAGTGTTCACCCCCGACAACGACCCTCTGGGTACGGCGCATAAGGAAATTTGCAATCCAAGCATGTGTTTTGTTGCGTATGCCATATCTATTTAATTTTTTGTAAAAGCCGGTTATGGGGTACAGTGTCGAATGCTTTTGAAAAATCCATGATTATCATGTCAATTTGAGATCTGTTGTTGAGTGATGTAGCAAGGTCATTAACTGTTAAATTAGTTTTGGGATTCGCAAGAGTGATATTCCTAAAACCATGTTGGTCTGTCGGTTACGGTATAATGGTATGTTTATCAAAATGATGCATAATTTTGATTGATGAATAGTATGTTCTAAGGTTTTGCAACAAATGGAAGTAAGTGATACTGTAATTTGAAGCAGTGAAACGATCGCCCTTTTGAAAATTGGGGAGATGTTATGACACACACCCTCCACGACACGACGTAAACCTGGATCCAGAGATTTCTGAAAAATCACACAAAGAGCAGGGACCAACTTCTTCAGCAGCTAACTTCAAAATCTGGGCAAGGTATACCATCGTGGCCGGGATCCTTTATTATGATTAGCCTCTTTCAACAATTTACATACTCCCCCATTAGACTATTAAAATCTGGCATAGTTTGGGAAAATTGCTAGGAGATTCTGGTGGTTAGGTATCTCTCTTCCATGTGAATGGTCTTAATATAGCAAAAAGTCCATACCCATTTACACAAAAGGTGATTCGTAAAATTTTTCCAATTATCGTCCCGTATCTGGTCTTACCTACTTTTTCAAAAATACTTGAAAGACTTGTTTTCAACCGATGTACGATAGAGTCAAAATTCAATATTCTTAGTACTAAACAATTCGGATTTTAATCGAACATCTACTTTTATGCTATTCTTGATCTCATGATAAAGTTTGCGAATCTGTGGAAACATGAAACCACCGTTGGTATTTTCCTCGACTTTCAAAGCTTTTGATACAATTGATCATGACATCTTACTGCATAATTCGAACGGTATGGATTTCGGGGCATTGTTTTGTATACTTGGGTGTTTTTCCTTCCATTGATTCATAATCATCTTCCTTTACTATTACTCTGCATCTGAGAGGGTTAATATTAAGTTATCTATTTTATGTAATAACGTCTAATTGTCATATTCCTGTTGCTTTCCTGATCATAAATCATGTCAACACCTTCGATATCAAATTCCACACATGGCTGTCCTTATTAACTTTTCCCGTGTTTCGCGTTGCCACGTGCTCATAATCCCTCAATATATTACTACATGTACTAGAGTTATCAGCATATACCCTTATCCACAGAAACACTAAAGTTATCAATTTGTTTTTTGAACTATTTGTATTTTGGTCTCTATTCCCATTCGTCCAGGACCACAATTTAGACATTACAATCCAGCTGTATCCATTTTTTTTCAATTGGTTTTAGGCCTTTAGTTTTAGTTTTGTGCATTTCTTATGAGTATATTGATCACAATGTTACAAATTAATACTCTGTGCTTTTAATTCTTGGACAAACTTAAGAACAACAAACACAACGAATTGTATAAGATTTTTTAGTAACACTAGCGATGCAGGATCTCTACTAGGATTAAGCTGTTCCCATGGTTACCACGAGATTAAAAGGTGCATTTCAAATGTCGGGGTATCCCTTAACAACAAAACAAATCCTATTATTACACTGATGCACGCTTTTCCATCAAAAATATGTATCTGAAAGGATTAAGCTGAGAAACATTTCTTTGGACGAATCGTGAATCCTACTTTTGTATTGGTAGCAAAAATTATACGAATTTCGCCTATACGTTTTATATTGAAATAATGCCAAGGAAACTCACCGTTTGTTTGATTTTTAAGGGTATACAATTTCTCTCAAATTGGCACTGAATCGGTTTGTGACTTCAATCTGTTTGGTCGATTCTTTTCTGAATGTTTCAACCAGTACGATTTTTTTCTCGTATTTCCCTTCACCTACCATCATCAACCTCATTGGGAAACTTGACAATCCGCAGCCCTGGCGTTGACAGTATCACCAGCAGAATGCTCAAGAACACGGCCTTTTCTCTTCTTCTCCCTCTTCTAGCCGCCCGTAACCAGGAGGGTCTCCGAGGGGCGGACGCCCCCACAATTTCCAAAAAGCCCCTAAACCCCCTGAAAATGGCTCAAAAAGGCTCCAAAATCGATTTTGCGAGCGGACGAGCCAAAAATCAGGGTTTTCAATTTTGTCCCGAAAAAAGGGTTAAACTTTCGGTAAAAAAGGTCCACTTTTGCCCCCCCCCCTTTGGGAGGGGCGAATTTTGGAGAAAGGGTCCCCTTTTGAAACACGTCGCCCACCCCCTAAAAAATCCTGGCTACGTACGGGCCTGCTTCTAGCTTACCTGTTCAACCTCTCTATATTAACCTTCCGGTACCGGCTGTGTTCCTGGTGCATGGAAGCTATCCCGGGTATATTCAATTTTTCAATCGGGTGACCGCCCGTCTCTCAAACTATCGCCCAATTTCTCTTCAACCAATTACCTGTTGAACTCCTTGAGATGCAATTCCAGATGTGCGAACGCATCCTCACTCCCCGGCAGTTTGGTTCCTTCCCAACTCCTCCACGTCTGATGCACCACTGCAGGCGAAAATCCAAATATTGGGTAAAAAGGTAGATATCGGATTTTTCATGTCGTTTTCAGCTCTAAATGATGACCAAATTGACTAGTTTTACATAACCATAGAGTTTAAGAACATACTGTTGTATAATATTTTCAAAATGAACCATAACATATCCTTGGGGCAACCCAACCCTCACCTTCAACTTCATTTTTTTCTCTATAATGACTGCATAAGGGAGAATAAACGATTACCTGGAAGCTTTTGTTTACGAAAGCTTTTGGGCTTTTAGCGCACCGGAGCAAAATTTAATAAGGGTGTAACCACCCCTACCCCTTGGTAGACGAGGGTTTTAAAAAATCGCAAGCGTATTGCTGTATAGCTTTGTTTGACCTGCCAAGGTCTTTGATATATCCGCCATGGTCCTTGCTGCTTTTAAATGGGCGGTGTTCCGTCGTCTTGGGACCCCCCCGTATTTACCCGGAAGTAGTATCCATTTTTTGATATCAGGTGAAAGGCCGTATTTTTTCTCATTGTCGTCCTGAATTTGAGCCCTCGAATCCATTTCATCCTAAAGAATAGTAACAAAAAACCGCCGTTTTAGTGGTTAACCACTATTAACACAGTATTGAATAGGGCTTGCAACATGCATTATTGCGTCTACCATCAAAACCGCAAGTTTTGTTGTCCCACGGTTACTTGATGGGTGTATGTGCAAGTGCCATGCTCTCATATCAATAGAGAACACAAGACCCTAATCGGAACAACCACCTTTACGATCTGTTGGCAATCACTGATGGCCCTCTCCTTATCCTGGCTCAGATCTTATCTTACTGACAGAAAAACACCGCTTGGGTTTGTCGGCCACAGTGTTCCGTCAATCATTATCCCGTCCATCTGGAGTTCCACGGGGTTCTGTCTTGGGTCCTCTACTCTATCATCTACGCTAATGTTGTGCATTTTTCTAATTTCTTCAGGCTATGCTCTGGTATGTTGAGGACACTATACAATCCTCTCACCTGTGACCCTGATTTACCTTTTCAGGATGACTTCAACACTATTCACAGCTGGGTCTCCTCAAATTATACATTTAATGTCAGTACTACCACAGCCAAGGATAAGTTCTACCAGAGGTGGATAGAGTAAATGCGTGACTGTTGTATGGTTCAAGACTGAGACTCTTGCATCCTGACCATTGTATATTCCATAAGGTAGAAAGGGAACGATTAAACCCACAAATTAATATTTGTTTCCAGTTTTTGTTTGTTTGACATTTTTTCAACAGAGCCATTTTCTCTTTATAAATAATTTTTTATCCTATTCAAATCGGGCATTCGGTTCGAAAGTCAATTCTAGTTCACCGTTTAATGTAATTGCTTGCTGCCTCAGAACAAATAGAAAACAAAGAAAATGTGGTGTCGCAAATTTTATTTTTTTTTTATTGGTTTTTACCCAGCTATTTAACATTTTTACCTTAACATTTCAGTAACTCAAAATGTAATATCTGCAAGCAATAGTTCAACATTTCGAAAATTCATGTACTTCTAAATCTGTTCTCAATTGCTTTTTAAACCTAAAATCTTTGCATAATATGTATAAATTGAGTGTTTCTACTTAAAAAGCGTTTTTCTGTATTTAATTTTTGATTCGGGGCAACGTATCAAAAACACATAGGGCCTATTTTTTTCACTGAGCAAGGAGGGAGGAGCAAGGACTGAGTTATATTTTTTATTTTGTACTTAAAAACATTGCACAATTATTGGAATTTGATGAATACAACACTTCAGATAAAACTCTTATCATAACGCTATTTTTGTAACATAAGTCTAAGCGGGGAGGGTTGTTGCAATCCCGCCAGTATAATTTCCAATACCGAACCCTCCCCATGAACTTGATTTTGGTATCAATGGATAGCTATGGGTCTCCTTTATCCAGTGATACCAAATCAGTCCCAACATTTCCACCCCCCCCCCCCCCCCGACTTTTAATGGGTGTCCCATTTTACACAGTAAAGTACGGTGATGTTTCACCAATCCCACCCCAAGCCTCAACTTTGATGGCTTCCTTACCTCCAGGTAAGGTGGGGGGTCCGAAATGTTTTGCTAACATGTGCTCAAAATATGTAACGATTACCTAAAGTAATTGTGCGACACAATCACGCCTTTTGCACCTGGAGAAAAAACTCGATGGGGGGGGGGGTGGGGGGGGGGGATTTTTTGCACAACCAATTTGTTCCATAACATGCTAAGCAGTCTTCTTCAAGTTTAAACTTCAGCTGTGTGCCTTTATATAGTTATGATTATTATAGCAATATTTTCATTTACCTTTAGACGTTGAATTGAGTTCATGAAGATTTAGCAACTGTCCTGTACTCGGGTACCACACCCCTCTCACAGAAGTGGGGTATACCATAGAGTGAAAATGTGACGTGTTGTGCAAAAACTAATGCTATTTTGAAATCACAGCGGCCCCAAATTGCCTAAAATCAACTCTCAACCATGGCAAAGGTCACCTGAAAACTCTGTTGGGCTGTGGACATTGTCTGGTGTTTGGATGATAGGAATTCTCTTCAATTATTCGGTTTTATAGGGATGGAAGATTTTGATTAGGTTTGGTATAGGCTACACTGCGAAAATGCAATCTCTTGGGTGACCTTGCTTTGTGATATACCCCCTGGTGTTAAAATCTTGTAAATAAGAAAAAAAATAAGAATTATGTCTTTAAAACAAGAGCTCTCTTTAAACATGTGACAACCACCCCGTGCTAGGCAATTTCCTGGAATCTCACGCGCGCAAGGTTTTAAGGCGATAAGATTGGCCTGTGGTTATATGCTGCCAGCAAATTTTGTGGGCAGACCAGACAATATCGGTTACAGTTTCGGGCCAGCATTTAATTCTAAAATCAAGGCATGCAGGTAAAATCCGGCCAGAATTGCCTATGCCTCAATAGCTGTTAGCAATGTTTTAGCTTCAATACTATGAAAGGAGAGTTGAGCGGTAAACAAAATCAATAGCAAA
>JAMKCH010016018.1:0-48586 GCA_023653785.1 Ophioderma brevispina
TAAAAAAGTGACTTTTCACGCCATTTCAAGCTGTCTCTTTCTCAAATAACTTTATCTTTGAACTTCATAATTGAGTATGTTGTGCAAGTGATCAAAATACATCTTTATGCACATATTTTGTCTCTAACTCCAGAAATTAGAAGAAATTGAAATTTCATCTTGTCTAAATTAGCGCTTTGTTTACATTTTCAAATATTATTTTTCGTTTTTCCAAGATGCGTTCGCGCAAAAGTACATTAAAACACTTGCACGCTTCATTACGCAGCAAAAATTCACCGCGCGACGCGATGGTGCGCCTTGCGCCTGACGGCGTGAAATGTGCTTAAATTCCCGCCGTTTAGACCAAGCGGTTTTTGTGACTTTAAATGGTCAAATAGCTGTTTTAAATCGGCAAAAAATACAGCTCAAGATTGTCTGCAGTGATAACCTTTGTTGGTAACTATAGAACACAGTTTGATGTTTAAAATGGTGCAAAAATCAGAAATTCGTGTAAAAACAAAAGCACCAGGGTTGACACTACCCTTAACACGTAAATGTGAAATCTTGACGAAAAATTCTGATTTTCTTATATGTTGTCAAGGAATATTTTCTTATTCCAAAACCGTTGGAGTTGAAGAATCAACTCCACTGGAAGGGTTATTTTTGATTTTTTTGTATGAATAACGAACGAGGACGAGGTCGTATGTGGGTCATGGGAACACCCATGACAGACCCACATCAAAGCACCCAAATCGGTTTGTGGTTTGCACTCCGTATTGCTGTAATTTCTTTTGACATTTTGGTGAGTTTCTATAATAAATGAGGCTTGGCCGCCACCGCCTGGGTCTGACTTAACTATACACTAGTCCACAACTACAGCATCCTTAACCCTCGTCTTACCAAGCCTTTTTTGTAACACGGTTTACCAAGGGGAATTTGTTATAAAGCACCCGATGCTTATGATGTTGATACCAGTGGATAGCTATGGTCCTCCTCTTTCCATTGATACTGAAATAAGTACCAACATACCTAGTATGGCGTCACAATGACGTCATCAAGTCCGCGAGTCGGCAAAATTTGCATTTTTTGCGCTAAAAAATGTAGGAATATCGGATTTTCAAGCGGTTTTCAGCTCTAAATAATGGCAATTGGCTAGTTTTACATAATCACAGAGTTTTAGAGCCATACTGTGCATAATATTTTCAAAAATGCACCATAAAATATCCTTGGATGGCAACCACCCCCCTACCCTTCAACTTGACGGCATACCCTAACCCCGGTGAAGGTGCTACCTTTACATTTTTTCGCTTAAATGACCGGAAAGGATGAAACAACGATTACCTAGAAGCTTTTTGCGAAAGTTTTTGATATTTTAGCGCACCGGAGCGAAATTCACTAGGGGGGTTACCCCCCCCCCCTTGGTAAGAGAGGGTTAATAATGATCACCTTGAAACCGCCTAACCATGGTTTCTTGAGTCTTGATGTTTTGACGGATGGTTATAAGTGAGCAACAGGCTTCTGATACGCCAGCTTGCGAGAGCTTCAGGCAAGTTGTGTACCGCACAGTGCTTGGTGTGCGTCTATGTGGTAAGGAGCGTGATAATGCCTCTCCTGTTCGGCATTTTTGCCGGCGACCGGCCTGAAGAGTGCGGGAGCCTGTCATTTTGTTGGGAAAGACAATCTTGGAAGTGGCGCAATTATTGTGAGGAGATCCATCAGCGCGCAAGTCCATCCGGCGCACAGGGGTCATGCTTTCGTATGCGCGGCCGTGCCCAGGCGCACCTTTGAGTTGACTGGCTGGAGCCGCCCCTGGAGCACTAGTGATAGTATGTATATTAGGAGTCACTTGGACTGCAAATCTTATAAGACCCACATCGGAAGCAGTGACGTAGCTAGGAAGGGGCAATGGGAGGACACCACCCAGAGCGGACGCGGAAATGTTTTGGAAAAATAAAAAAAAACCGTTGTTGTGCTTTTTGTTGTTATTGTCACATGCACAATAGTTCATCCGCCCTTCAAGATAATGAGATAACTGTGATCCCTCCGAAGGCACTCAAACATACTAAAAAAACTGAGAGGTTCCGGGTCTCTGTCACCTTGACCACCCTCCAGGGGCGTACCCATAGTTCATCTGCTTCAGACAATGAGATCTTACTGAGTCTCTCCGAAGGCCTCCAACCTGCTATTTAACTCAGACTTCCACGGGCCTCCGACTCCTCTGGACCCCCCGCAAGGGGGTCATATCGTGTCATCTGCTCAAGTTATTGTGCATAACCGAGACTCTCTGCTTCGCTGAAACATGCTAAACCAAGAGCTTCGGGGGGGCTCTGCCCCTGGACCCCCTCAAGTTCAGCTAGTTCATTTCTGCTTAAGATAAGCAACCGTAACCGCCTCTCCGAAAGCACTTGAACATTCAAACTCAAAGCTTCCGGGGTCTCAGCCCCCTAACCCCCACAAGGGGCTTTTCCCCATTATCCCTGTATTCCGCATTCCCCGGAGATCGACGCACTTGCCCTGTGGCTGTTCATGTGTGGAGTAGGCTTGCCCTGTATTGGAGGGGTCAGCCCAGAACTCTTCTTGAGTCATTTCTTATTGTTCTTCCTTGTAATCAGATTGTCTTCCTCTATATTATGTCAGCACACTCTTGTGGCCTCACTCTCCGAGAGGCCACTGTAGCTAGTGCGCCATCATTTAACTTCCAACCATGATCTCTGGAGGAATTTATTGCTCTGCCACATCTGTCTGGTACCAAATCAGGGCTTGATAATTTGGTTCTCTGGATTTGCAAATCTTAACAAATCTTTCTACGAGTGCTCTGCTATCAGCGATCTTCCAAGGCTGAGGAAGGCATCGATATTACCGAGTTTTGACTAACCATCGTCTACCTGAGCCATTTTTGTAAAAAACTCCCGAAACCCCCAGTGATTTTGTAATGACCATCCAGATCCTGTAAATTTGGTACCACAGGGTAACACTTAGAGTTTATTTTTCCATTGGTATCAAAATAAGTGCCAACATCTCCATAATGACGTCACTCTGAAGTCATGTTGAGGAAAGTATGAAACACATGTACATGGTATAGGGTGGAAAATTGGATATTTCGTAATTTTAGCGACTCAAAAAACATTATTATAGCACTAAAGCGCTCATGTTATAAACTAGTCATTTTCCATCAAGTAGAGCCAAAAAACCGCATGACACAATCGGATATGTCTAACATTTTTGTGCGAAAAAATGAATTTCCCCTGTGTGTGTGTCTATGGAAATTGGCATTGTAACATGCGAACGTTATGACGTCATTGTGACGTAATGCTAGGCCAGTTGGTACTCATTTTGGTATCAATGGAAAGTGGGAGGACCATAGCTATCTATTGGCTCCTAAAATCAAGTGCATGTGATGTTTCTGTGTTGTGCTAGCATGTTGGTACTTATCTCCCTAAGGGGGTGGTTTACATTGATCTCTACACACTGGATAGCTGTCGTCCCACGCGAGTGAATAGCGAGCCGGTGAAGAACAGGAAGTTGCACAGCGTCCCATTTTGCTCTACCCAAAAAATTCACTCGGTTGCACGGGTTTCTATGGGATGAGTCACACGTATGCCTTTTAAAGTCTTTCATGGTTATAATCTGGAAAAAAATATCAAGCGTTTGCCAATTTGCATGGGAGTATGGGACCGTTGCCTGAAATTAACTGTGAGTAGAAGTAAACAAATGTATTATATGCAATTTTGCAAACCGATTATTGATGATACTGGTGGGTAAACGTTCGTAGCCTAATGCACTTGCATTGCCACACTAGACTATAGTGCTGTACTCTAAAATGCTATGACTCAATGAGAATACTAGTATGGAGCGCTAATACCTTTGCCATATTAGATACAGTGCTTTGTGCTCTAAAATGATATGACTCCATGGGAATACTCAGGTATGGAGCGCTAATACTTTAGTTCACTATAAATTAGTATTTAATTCAGGAGTCTTTTCGCTGGATTACATGTAGAAATGGATCTCAATAGGCCTAAGGGTATAGCTTGTGATTGGTACATTTATCACAAAACAGATGTCACTAGACTAGCTTATAAATGACCCAGGCAAGGTCCCAAAATTTCAGTTCCTTCCAATTTTTAATTTCCAAGGTGATTTTCCTACACATTATTTTTGCACTATACTGACCCCAGACTGACTGCGCATATCTTTTCGTCAAAGCGAGATTTTATCCGAGGGCGAGGGGTGGGGAGGGGTGGGGGTGTTTGTGGGGTTGCACATTGGTATTCCCCGGGTTTTGAAATGGACCCCTAAAAGGCTAACCAGACCAATTTTTCAGTGAAAGTGGAATAACCCCTAAACGGGAGGTCTAACGGAGCCAGTTTTTGGTTAAATTATAAAGGTTTTCAGGGTTTTTTTTTTACTAAGAGGACCAATTTGCAGTAAAAAATTATAAGCTTCGGCAACTGTTCTCACTACGGGACTTAAAATACCTTGAAAAATAGCCAATATACCAAAAAATGACACTTTGCTATATTGCATTACAAGAAAAATTACCATCGGGGTTCATTGCTGATATGTTTAGGTTACATTTTCCTATTTTTATTATTGAACAGTCACTAATCACAACTGAATTGAATAACCCCCTTAGAACTTCTTATTGTGAAGGTTATTGAGCCCCCTAGAGGTTGTCCCCACATTTGCACCTATTGTCGCTTTTTTTTTGGGGAACGAGCATTGGTCCCATTTACCAAAATTCAATGAACCCCCCAAGGGAATTTTATTCCAAAATATCTTAATATTTTTTCTTTAAAATAGAACGTGCATGCCCCCACATCTCTTAAGCCTGTTTAAAAAGAGATACAAGGTATTTCCAGTAGTAGAGTAGATATGTGCATGAATTGTGCAACTTGGTGATAAAAGCATGAAATTTGGAACACAGTGTGGGCATGTTCTAAGAAGAACTTTTGGCTATAGGGCATCGCAGGATTTTTCGTGTTTTTGTTTGTGTAACAAAAATGGCGGCCATTTCAAAATGGCTGGCCCATTTCTGTATTTTAGCCATTTTTAGACTAAAGGTGTTTGTTTGTTGTTTGGGTCTACCAAACATGTTTGTACGCCATGAGTAATGCTCTAAAATAGAATTTAGTAGGGTAAATTATTCTGTAAAAGAAAATGTTGGCCATTTTATAAAGGAGTCTCTTTTTCCAAAATGGCTGCCATTCCCTTATTTTACCAATTTTTATCGACTGAATATGCATATTTTTTATACCAAAGCATCTTTTATCACGCGGAAATGCAAAAGTAAAACCTTGTCAATAGGAAAACAATTAACAAGTTGTTTGTTGAGAGCTAGCAGACATTTTGTTACACAGCAATGCCACATACACAACCTGTTAAAATAGGCAATAAATACAAGTGGCAGACATTTAAAAATAGTCACCATTGCTTGTTTTATCTTGCTTTGCAGCTGAATAAACTCAAAAATATTACGGATATGGCTTTTGTTAGGTTTTGTTTGATAACAAAAGCATTGTGAAACATTCTCTAAAATGGGAGGAGGCCTTTTATGTTATGGTATGGTCTAATGATAGGCATACACTATTCCACAAGTATAGGTATACCCGTGTAAGGGCTGTCACACATGACAAAACTGCAGGCAATTATTTCTTACCAGTGTTTTACATAAATCCAATGCGTGGTTACGATCTATCCATTTTATATCTTTATGTTACAATTAGGTTATATGACGGAAATGTGTTTGATAATGCCAACAGCATTTGACTATTTGTTTTGTAAAAGCACAATGGTGTGATATATTATACCTGATTCTTGTGACAGTACAAAAAGAGTATCATTCTTCAATAAGGAGTTACCAACATCTGTAACTCAGGTGCATGCACACCTTTTGGTTGTGTGGGTAGAATCATCAGGGTACCCATACCATTGTTACAAAGTTATCAGTTGGCGTGGGCATATGTGGAATTATTGTAAGATTGACACAAGAGCATCTTATAATTTTGGCCGTAAAAGTCGACAAACAAAAAGATATATTAGTCAAAAGCATCCTGAAATATCAGGCAACTTAATTAAATGATTATCCTTCATGGTTTTTCGTATGGCTGTATATAACAATATCTTCAAAGTTTTGTCGCTAGTGCGATTATTAATAATAAGAACAGTTATATGTGCCTAATGTAGAGGCCTTAAGCACAGTTCACTAGTTAAAAGGAGTGTAATAAATATCATATAAAATTTATCAAACGGACAAATACAAATCAATAGATAAAACATCTATGTGAAAAACAACGGTATACACATCAATTACCCAACTATTAAAATAAACTTAAGAGAATAATTTATTTAAGGAGACATTATTATGTGGCCAATAATAGAAAGAAGAGAAAGAACGAAACCAGGTATTCCTACTAAGAAACATATGGGGAACATCTGAATCATCAGCGTGAGGATCTGTGTGTATGTACCCCCCATAGGTGACCATTGTGATGAAATCTTGATTCTTTATGGATTCAGACTGCTAAACCTACTTATAATAGGTGAAAACAAATATCCTAGAGAGACGGCAGTGGAGGAAGATAAAGAATAAGAAAGACAAAGAAAAAAAGTCACAATATCAGTATTAATAGCTATGTAATGGAAGCCAAGTTGCAAGTTGGTAGATATGCTATGTTCTGACAAAAGGATTTTTAAGGACAAACGAACAGCGCATTTGAACTCACTTGAACCCTTGGTCACTTCTCTTCGGAGAATATAGGGCCCAAAGAGTTCCATGATCCAGCCCTGTATGTAAGTCTATGGACCAATCCACTGGTGACATTTTTCATCAAGAGGTCTGTACAAAACCTTACACAAGTCTCCGTATCCAGTTGCAGGCAGCCTTGCATAAATTGTTAACATGCTTGTTCTTATTACGTGATGGAGTCTAAGAGCACCAGTTCTGTGCTTCAGCTTGCGGATGTGAAAAACTAAATTGCCAAGGATGGATGGCTGAGAGTTACTGGGCGATCTGTAAAGAATGAGAACGAAGGCACAAACATTTCTTTGTTGTTGTAATAATGTCAGCTTGGTGGAAATTTACATCAGGATCTGAAGACTGCAATGCAAGACTCAATATTATTAGGCTGCATCACAAAATCCCCAATGGTGGAAAGACAGAGAGGCTGTCATCGGTGTATTGTGGTAACGACAGATTGACCTCCCGTGGCAGTAACATACTCGGTAGTGGGGCAGCGACAAGATGAAGTAAATACATCTAGTAACAGACCCTGTGGGACTCCACACGCTACCGCCACAGGTTGATTGAAGCAAATTTGAACGATCTAGATGCAGTCGGTATCTAGGTTGGAAGAAACCAACTTAATGCTTTCCAGTTATTTCATAGCCTTCAGGCGGATTAAGAACTGTTTATGGTCAATAGTTCCAAAAGTGGCACTGAAGTCTAATACCACTAACACAGTCTCTTTTGTTGGTCAAGACCAATCAAGATGCTCCATTCCGCACCTGTAACAATGCGTCTCTGCACTGTGAAATTGACGGTATTGCTGACTGCTTTGGAACATGGAGATCATTATCGCGTGAGATAAGTTACAATGATTTACTAATTTTCAATCCACCTTTACAAGGAATCGATATAGGGCGAATTTGGAGGGAGAGAGAATGGTGGTTGTCCGAGCTGGATTTCTTAAGCTCGCGGGATCTCACAGATGAAATGAACGCTTGAGAGCTTGAGGAAATACATCGATCTAACGCAGGGGAAAAGTTGTTAACTGGTAACAGATCATCTAGACATAGTATTAAGAGACTGCAGTGTAGTAGTAGTATCATGTAGACTGTTAAGCAGCTTCTTGATCTTCTCATAGAAAAATTCTGCAAACTGTCAGCAAGATCTCTTGGACATTCATGGGTACGTAGTGTATGTTCCCTCTAGAATTTAAATTTCTGACTACCATGGAAAAAACGGTCACGTTGGTTTACATGTAGTAATATGGTGCTATGATACTCCGTCTTGGCGTTAGCAAGAAGAGAGTTTGTAGTCCAAAACTTGATCCGTGTAAGCTTCCTTGCATACAGTGAGCCCAGACTGTGAAACTCTGACGCTCCAGCCGAGGGTGTTCGGTGTTCCTTCTTCTCAATATCAAAGGCATCTTGATACCAAGCACATGAGTATGGAGAATAGAGTTGACTGACGAGCGGAGCATGATCATCAAGGTCCTTAAGTTAGGTATATATTTTCATTATTACAAGAGAATGCATGCAGCAGCTAAAGGTAAACACAGGAAGTGCACATCGATTCAGAGAAGATCTTTTGTGTTGCAAATTATTCAAGTCGATACAGGCTGCATTGAAGAGCTGCTTTCAAGCATGTTCCTGTCATCTGCAGCCTCCTTGCAAACAAGAACTTGGAAGTTTTTGGCGATTTTTCGAACTTGGAAGGGTTGTCCAGAAAAATTTCCCAATACTCTTTCCTTTCTAGTCATCCCATGAACTTGGGCATGTAAGCTCAGGAGATGCAATATTCAGTTGAGCCCATCAGTAACCGATTTAATAGGTGGCTCTCTTGATTATGTCAGTGAGTGCTTGCCTTCATTGGCGGAACGAGCAATGCATGGTTATACATCAAGACACAAAGCGCTCTAGTTATTTATTTTTTTTAGGTCCAAGGCGTAATCTAGGATTAACAACCAGTCTATCTAAATTAGTTAACACTGACGGAGTGGATCCAAGATAGGCGAGTAACCTCCTTTTGAAATTTTGCAAGTCCTGGTTTGATCCTGAGTAGGATACATACCATAGAATGGGAGAGAATAACATGAACCAGAAATGACTCATTCCTGTCGCGCCCCGCAGGCCAAGTTGGACCTGGGAATTCACAGCAAGGTCATTGGACTGACTGAATTGCGCTAAGGCGAGGAAATTCAACTGAATAGCAGCCAGGTGGTAGCAACAGCGCGCTGAGGCAGATCTGGTGCCTGTCCATAAAACATTGCTGTGGAAAAGAGTGACCAATATTCCAACTGCAATCGCGAATGACCAAGTGGTTGGATGTGATGACTGCTGCAGTGGCGAGCTTCCATCGCGGGCGTACATGATGGAAATGGCACCTCTCTGGATGGAATCTATTTGGATAGAAGAAGTGCGGTGTTGCTCCCACTACTGAGCTTGCATATTCCATGTTGGATCGAACCATGTTTTTATTTAGCAGTTTTTTTATCAAGATAGGGTGCAGCTCAACGGGAGCAAATCCTAGCGCAGCATGGCAGTTTTAGCCCATTTTGGTAATAACAGGAGACCATGACAGGTCATTACTCATGAAGATGCCAAGAGATCGACCATGTCGGACCTCTTTTCGAGTTGTACCAAAGAAGTGGAGACTTGGGATGGCTTGTTGCAGCATCTTTCTTGGTTGATATGTTACAGTTTACACTTGGCAGCACCGACAAAAACATTCCATGAAGTTGCCAAAGGTTCGATTTCCTGCAAACTCTTTGTGAGACGAGGCAGCAGCTGGGATTGCTCTTTTAATGAAGCCTGGGCAACCACTTGGTAAGGTTTGCTTTGTTGAGTTTATTGTGGGTATTAAAAATACCACTTCAGTGAACATAAGAGTAAGAAGGGATGAAAATTATCTCTACACGGTAAACAAATGCACTACATTCAGTGGTAGCTTATGTTGTAGTGAAAAACAAATGCTATCTATTACCCTATAGTGTCTTTTTAATTAATGTAAAACTATTCTTAAGCACGCCTGTGTGAAACTTTGTGCTATATAACCAGGGGAGTTGACAAACAGGCTATAACAGAGTAAAGGGCAGCACAATCTTGAAAATGGCACACACTGTTGTCATAAACCAAATTTGAAAATGCTTAGGAACCAACTTTTTTATTTTAATGATTGTATGAAAAAGACGTTTTTGATACATAGGTATTCGTGCAAATATATAAAATCGTGTTAATGGCGGCCATTTTGGAAAATGCGTCATTACTGCCATGGGATAAACATGCAATGGCTATTTGATTCGAAAATCTTTTTAAAACATCAAACGCCATGCTTGATGCCTAAAAGCACTGATTTATCCAACTCAATCTCAAATCTAGAGAGAAATAGCAAGTAAGCAGCCTATTTTGAAAAAAATGGCCCGCATTTTAACAGATGACAAATCTGCGGATGCCCCTATAGCCTAAAAGTACTTTCGTATGACATGCCCTAGATATGTGCCCAAATTTAATTGCTTTTATCACCCAAGTGCACCATTACCCCAAAATATGGCACATATTACTTCTACATAGAAAGAAAAGAATGCTTTAACTCTCGTCGACCTATAAATTTGGTACAAGAAGCTTTGCTTTTCTCTTTCCATTGGTATCAACAATAAGTAAACCAACAGTCCCAATATGATCATGTTAATGGAAGAGTGAAAAATATGTGATATAGGTGTGGAAAAATGGATTATTTTTCAATTTTACTCAAAAACATCACTAAATGCGCTTGTTAAAAAACAACCCAGTCATTTCCCAACGTGTAAAGCCCAAACCGCATGGAAATTAGATACTCCTAACTTTTTTCATGTTTTGGTTGATTCTTGAAGTCAATGAAGTAGGCCTAATGACTGAGCCTATTGGTACTCATTTTGCTATCAATGAAAAGAGTAGGCTGATAGCTATCCATTGTACAAAATCAAGGGTCTGTGGTATTCCCGTGCCATACAGGGCGTGTTGCTTCTCCCCCAACCCCAAAGGGGTCAATTGCGGGCTCAGAAGGGGGGAAATGGTAAGTGGAAAAAAAATCTGAGGAAGATTAATAAATATCTAATATATTGTGATATCTAGTAGTCAAAGCACTTAATCAGTTACCATGGTTTACTGCAGGAATTATTGTGTCTGTGAGCTGGAAAACCTGAAAAATATGGCATTTTAAAGAACTTTTAAAACATTTTGAATCTTATGTTGTAGAACATTAACCGTCCATACTAGAAAATCAAACCAAATAATTGACAAAACCTTGATCAGACGCGCGATTAATCGCCCAATTCTGTCCCTTTTTCCGTATTTCCCTATTCCTTGTCATGTGCCCGATCGGGTCTTGAGGTTAGAGCAAAGGGTCGCTGTGCAACTTCGGTTTCCTCACGTTCGAGCGGCGACAGCCTTTCCAGTGTGTAGAGATCAGTGGGGTGGGTGTTGCATTTTGGCAGCCATTTTTGAAAAAGCGCCCTCACCATTTAACCCAAGTGGGGATTTTGGCAGACAACCTGCATTCGTTACTTATGGTATAAGCTTCACAATAATGGTTGTCTCCAAAAATCCGGGGGGGGTGCAGGGGGTGGGGGGTAATCCATGGTAGCCGTAGTCTAATATACAGAGGATATGTTTCAAGCATGAAACACCCTCAGGCACATTGCCAGCCAGGTGGTTCCAGGGGGAAAGTTCCAAGTAGGGTGGAGAAAATGTCCCTATCACAGGAAAAAAAATATCCCCGGTTCGCAGGGAAGAGAGTCTGAAAAAAGGGCTCATTAACAGACTATTTATATTTTAATTCGGGATTTCATTCAAAAACGTTTTACAAGGGTTAATTGCTCCCTCATGGCCACGCCGCCTGCACACCCTAAAAAATGAATTGTGACTTTGCCGTTTCTTTTTTCCAATATTTGGAAAGGTCAATCACTCCTTGTTTGTCATATTCCTTCCTTGAAACGGAAGAATGGTCTTTGTCTTTGATACTTTTTAAATACTGGAGATTTAAAGCCAATATACAAAAGGACACAATATTTTGTCAAAAAATTTCTTCATAAATTGTCATAAAAAAACCATGGGCAAAAAAATAGATAGGGAAATTTAAAAGCCACAATCAACCAACCTAGACCTGGACATTCAGTCTAGCTTAAAACTAAAGTAGTGGTTGTGTCCGACTTCTGTTTTCTGGGGGGGGGGGTGCAACGTTACTTTTTTTTGAGATTTTAAAAAGTGTATTGTGTGTGGGCAAAATAATTTGTAACCAAGTTTTTGTCCCAAAATTGGCGGATGTTTGCCAATTTTGTGATTGTGCACCGAATTCAACTGATTTTTTTTTGCCAAAAACTGTCTGGGGTGGGTTGGGGTCGGGCAAAGAAATAATTGGGGGAAATCCCCCATCTTCTATCTTATAGGCCTACCTGTAGCAATTCTGTGCACATTGCCACTTGCAAACTGATAGCAAAATGGTAGTGACCTATTTTCTTGCTTGGCGGCATACAGATAATAGGCAACAGTGCTTCAAGGCTGCTTATGGTGGATAAAGCACTATTAATAAAAGCTGATTATTATTAAAACGGTGCCACCCACAAATTTGACATGGGAAATTTGACACAAAAACTTACCAATGAATGCAGATTTTCTCATATAGGAAAATTAGAATCCTAAGGGCTGATTTTTAGGGATTTCAAAATATACTTTTGTTGTGTAGTACTTGCAAACCTCATGAGAACTAAAGATAGTTACCTTAGTTGCTTAATTCCAAGGTAGGGATGAATCAGCTCTCCGTTTTCATGTCATTTCCGAATATTTTATAGCAATTTAAAGTTGTGATTTTCTATAAAAAAGACTTCAATATGAATTTAGTTATTTTAACACAGTGATTAGCACATGGACAGCATTATGTATATATACAAAACGCAATTTGTTTGAAAATTGGTGTGTCTCATCTAAATGCGTCAGCCTTTAATCAATGTGCAGAAATGTTTAAACAGTAGTGCCCAAGCAGCTAACTTTATGCCTTGGTGCTTATCGAGGCAAAATACTGTATTTATCCTCTATTTATCATTAAAAAAATCAAGGAAAATTTTTTAAGTGAGAGTCCTGATGAGATTTTTTGAGGATACAAATTCTTTCTTAAACAGTTTATTGGACAAACAATACAAGAAACACAAAACCTTGTTTTATTTGAACTTGCCTGCTCTCTATCCCTATAGAAAACCATGCTTTGAATTTCTGTCATGCACGACAGAATTACGAAATCATCATCTCATTACTAAAGATGGTGTATTTGCGGCTTATTCACATTCAGGTGTGATCTAATACATTGGAGCATTCCAAATATGAAACAACATGTTTGAAAAAACAATGGGGGTGATTTCTGGAATGTCCTCATGTCTCTTAAGGAAACGCCTATAGGGACCCAGTTACTATAGGAAAATGTTTGGTCATGCAGGGCCATACGCAAATCAGTGGCGGATGTAAGATTGATTCTGTCATGCCTACCAGAAATTACTAATCATCATCCTCCATTACATAAAGATGGTGTATTTGGCTTTTATTCCACTTATGTGTGATCTAATACATTGAAATCCTTCCAATATTAAAAAACAGGTTTTTGGTTTGAACAAACAAAAAAATTGGGGGCGATTTCTGGAAATTCCTCATGTCTCTTTAAGAAAAAGCCTATAGGGGCCATTTACTATAGAAAAGATGTTTGGGTTCCTTCAGGGCCATACGCAAGTCAGTGGCGGATTTAAGATTCGGCAGTGTCAGCAGCTGCTGACCAGGCCCCCTTAAATATTGCTCAGGGCCCCTCGGACATACTTTAGTCGCACTAAGTGCGATATTTCTTTGAACGCTAAATGGTGCCCACCTTAAACTGCTGACAGGCCCTTTTCCTTAAATCTGCCCCTGTGCAAGATTTAATTGGGTGCAGGACTTTTAAAAAGGGGACCTGTAAAGCAGCACAAGTAGAGACAGTCACCTTTCGAACTTGAGATTGAATATGGTTTAGAATTCCAAACACAAAATTTACATGTATCCCAGGGCGCGCCAGGGTAAAATCATAGGAGGGACGAAACAGTACAAAAGAACTTATTTTTGGGTTAAAAAAACCCTAATGTTGTACATTTATTGCTAAAACCCGTTTTTTCCTAAATTTTGAGGGGGGCACCCCCTGGCGCTGCCCCTGAGTAAGCCTGAGTCACTATGCTAATCATATACCAAGGTGGTTCATGCTATGGGCTGATAAAATAAGGGGTTTAACTTAGTTCTGACGAGAAATTTGAAAAACTCCGGAATCTATACCATACTTCATCAACGCTATCATCAGCTGCAAAAAAAAACAAAAATAGATAGCATATCAACCACACGTAGGCACTTACACATGATATGTACATTTGGCTCTACTGGCAGAATCACCCATTTCATATTTTGGTCAGAACTCCTTTTACGAAATGGAGACCACCGGCAGCAGAATTTTGTAAAGATACACTATCCTAATTGTTCATGACCCTTTTTGACGACCGTAAATTTCAAAAATGGCCGAGACAGGGGTTATTTCGCTCAATTTCATCGTGAATTTTTGCATTTTTTTCGGTGTATTTTTCGGCTGTACAGTGTGGTACAAAATTACTCATTATTTTTCTCTCCAACCAATTCACGCAGAATAAAACCTGTGCCAACACCATAACATAATAGCAGGTATGTTTTTCACAAACCTTGTAGTCCGTATCGTGCTTAGAAAAATAATCAATATTTGTGTCGGTCAACTCGGTTGCTTTATTTTCGCACTGTGTTTACTTTTCTAAAGTCCACTTCCGGTTCTTAATTTCCCGTTCGCGCAATGCTTGGCGTTTGTTCCTTAGTTAAGTTTTCTATAAATTATAATAGCGCATCGGCTGCTTATGGTACAAATAATTTCCTGTAAACTGTAACAACCATATGATGTTTGCAATATCTGTATCTCTAATTAATTCTTCTTCTTCCAACATTCTCTGTTGATGTCACAACTATCCTAGCCGAGGTCATGAAACACTTATATTTGTTCCGTCTGATACACACATCACCACGCTGGTGAAGGGAGAGTACGGAGAATGTGTTACTCTTTATTTGAGACTGCAACTATAGCTTAAACTTTGAATGTGTGACCTGTGTTTACAAAATCAAGCAATGTCAGTTACGACTTTGTTGGCACTCCCATGACGCTCTGTAAGTAATCGGTTTAAAGACACTCATCACCTAAACACAGTTTCTAACAGTTTGTCTAAAAACCTGGTTCATTTTGACAATAACAAATAATATTGAAGTTTATTCCATTAAAAACAGCCCCGTCACCCAAGGACAGTTTTAAAACATTTTGGTCTAAAACATCTGGTGCTTTTTGACACGATTAAGCAAAAAAATATTGGAGTTTATTCCATTAAAGACAGTCCATCACCTAAGACATTTTAAAACCGTGTCTACAACTGGTTCATTTTGACAAAACAAATAATTTGAAGTTTTTACTTCCATTAAAACACCCATCACCCAAGGACCATTTAAAACAGTTGTCTAAAACGTGGTTCGTTTGACACTATTAAAGCACAAATAAGTATTGGAGTTTATTCCATTAAAGACGTCCATCACTAAAGACAGTTAAAACAGTTGTCCTAAAAACTGGTTCCTTTTGACAATAACAATAATATTGAAGTTTATTCCATTAAACAGCCCATCACCCAAGACAGTTTAAAACATTTTCTAAACTGTTCATTTTGACACTCTTGAAGCAAAAATAATATTGGAGTTTATCCATTAAAGACTTGCATCACCTAAAGAAAGTTTAAAACAGTGTCTAAAAAACTGTTCATTGACAATACAAATAATATTGAAGTTTATTCCATTAAAAACAGCCCTCACCCAAGGACAGTTTAAAACCGTTGTCTAAAAAACTGGTTCATTTTGACACTGTTAAGCAAAAATAAGTATTGGAGTTTATTCCATTAAAGACAGTCCATCACCTAAAGACAGTTTAAAACAGTTGTCTAAAAAACTGGTTCATTTTGACACTATTAAGCAAAAATAAGTATTGGAGTTTATTCCATTAAAGACAGTCCATCACCTAAAGACAGTTTAAAACAGTTGTCTAAAAAACTGGTTCATTTTGACACTATTAAGCAAAAATAAGTATTGGAGTTTATTCCATTAAAGACAGTCCATCACCTAAAGACAGTTTAAAACAGTTGTCTAAAAAACTGGTTCATTTTGACACTATTAAGCAAAAATAAGTATTGGAGTTTATTCCATTAAAGACAGTCCATCACCTAAAGACAGTTTAAAACAGTTGTCTAAAAAACTGGTTCATTTTGACACTTATATCCAAAATATATATATTTAGTATTGGGGTTTATTCCATTAAAGACAACCCATCACCCAAAGACAGTTTAAAACAGGCGTCTAAAGAAATGGTGCATTTTGACACTAATAAGGAAAAACAGTCCCCAAAAAGTGTTCATGTGTTGCATATAATTATGTGTATGTGTGTTTGTGTCTCAGGGGAAAAGAAGTCATTTTTCCTATGCAAGAGTTGGCCTAAAGTTGCAACAGAATCCCCCAAAGAACCAAGTCATTATTTTTATTATTAGTAATTTTAAAGTATACTTTAAGTTGGTTCTCCAGTTTAAAGGACATGGTCCGATTGCTAATAGTCTTGTCTCCAGAACCCCAGATTTTACCGGAAGTGGTCAAAATTTTGGTATAAATTCACAGCGGTTAGTTCATACTCTCTAAATGCAAAAGAGTGAATTTCACTCTTTTTAGAGTGACTACAGGGCCCACTCCAATATTTGTAACCCTTCAAAGAATATTTTTGGTGAAATTTACTCTTAATAATTAAAAACATTTTTATCATTTTGTAAATTATCAAGAGAAAATTTGATATAAAAATATTTTTTGAAAGGTGTGAAATTTCGATCTTTTTGAAGTGGGCCCTGTAGTCACTCTTAAAGAGTGAAATTCACTCTCTTGCATTTATAGAGTACAGACGCCCCATTTTTTACTCCCTAAATCCTAGAGTCTAAGCTTGACATGCACGCTGTATGCATATATCAACTGCCAATATCCAGGAGCAATATAGGGCTACATGCCAACCTTTTAGTTTTCTAACAGAAAGGGCATCATCAGTAACACTGCCAGACTTCTTTTTCTGGGGGGGGGGGGTGCAAATGGAGGGCAAAGTGAATTTTTTGGAGGGAGGGCAAAAGTTAATTTTTTGGGGTAAAAATCCAAAATTTTGAGATTATTAATCACTGATGGCTGCCCACATTTTGTGATTTTTTGGCCCCAAGATGCTGATTTTTGCCCATAATTCATTTTTCTTCTGATAGGGGCAAACTGGCCCCCTCTGGCGCCACCATTGGGCATCATCAGTGTTAGATGAAAATGGTTTGGAACAAAGGAAAAACAAAATAGCCGATTGGTCACTCACAGTTTTTGTCTCAAATATATATTTCATGTAATACGTCGCCGCCATGATGACTTGTGCTCACACATGCTCTAGTGACTATATGTAACATTTACGATATATCGGGCTCTTTTATCAAAAAATTTGAATGAAGTAGCCTACCAAAGCAGCCCAGTACCATTTTTGCTTCAGGTCAAAAGGTCAACTGCTACAGGAACCCATGTTTTTCAGATTAGTTAGAAAAATATTTAAAGGGGGAATCACCATAAAGTTTTTATCTTGATAGAATGGCCTACACCTAACCCATCTGTAAAGTTTCACGTCAATATTTCAACCCATTTTGATGTGATAGCTAAAAATGTGATTTTGTAATCCCCAAAGAGTACTGTGTAATTATTATTTGTCGGCCGAAGTGAGGCACATTTTTGCTCATAACATCCCAAACCACACACCCTTTAGCCCTAAGATTCACTGGGTAAATGAGAAAAATAGTTTTCTTCAGATACCAAATTTTTGACTACTTCCTGTAAAATCTGGTGTTCTGGGGACGACGCTGTTAGCAATTGGACCATGGCCCTTTAACATTCAACCTTCCATTTATCTAAATCAGCTGATCTGGAGACTTCATAATATGTTATCGTTATTTAAACATTTAATTGATGACATTGCTTTTAATTTATTCCCAGGTATGTTTTTCAGAAACCAGTGCAGGGTTCTTACCGCATACGTTACAGTCTTTTAGATCCTGAGGGGGAGATGGACTTGGTCAAGGATGGAGTCAAAGGAACAGTAAGTTTTGCTTACCCTAACTTTTTATATCAAATTATTCGGTAGTGTTTGATAGAATAATATAGTTAACAACAATTACTCTTTAACCCTTATGCCCCATGTGTTTCTAGCCTATCTCCCGGGAGGGAGTGAAGGAATAAGGGAAGAGGGGAAAAAGAATTGTCGGAAACAATTGTTGGTCTCGAACCAGGGGCCCTTCGGGCTCCACTCCCATGACCAGGAATATCGCGCTACGGAATATCGCTGGCCCAGCCAGTGATTTTGTGCCCATATGTGTCTTTGTTTTATGACGTCATTGCTGCATCCGGGACTTAGTGCATTTTTCTCACTCAGTGCATTGGGTTTTTTTGTGTTTGGTGGCGTTAGAGTTAATGTCACATATCAGGTCAAAATTGGAACAAAAATCTCAATAGTCCATGGCATTATCAACTGTAGCCAAAGTCACCAAAAATTTAACTTGAGTTTGCTGTGCAAAGGCAAATGGTTGGCCATGATTGACTTAAAGACACTATCACAGTGATTCATCCAAAAGAGTCAAAATATTTGGCATTTGCAGGAATAGCTTAAAAGACTGAAAGTGAAGTATAAGTCTGTAGAATTATCATGATCGAGTTAATTTTTGAAAAAATTGACAGAAGAGGAAGAATTAAACTGCAGTGTTCAAAGAAATGAATCTTCATTAAATTATGTGTTGCAGTATGGGCAGCAATGACCAAAATATTTGATTTTACCCGTGTTAGGTTGCTTTTAGTTCGTAGCACTTGCAGGGTGTGTTAGGGATACCTATACTTGTTACAGACATGCAAAAATCTATGACTATCCAGAATCAAGAAAAAAAATTGGCGCAAATTGCCGAATGTCCGATTTTCATCAATAAAAAAGAAGATCTTAAAGTTGTGACAATTTACAAAGTGAGAAAACTACAATTTTTACACTCGGCAGGAATCTGATATATACCCCCCCTCAATGGTATGTACTGTTAAAAGTAAAGGTTGAATAAAATCCAAAACTCTTTCCGTATGGCTAAGTGCACTGAAATACTGCGCAGCCAGCAAATCCAGGTCATACCATTCATGCTCGGGGAAATCAAACAGTGTTTAACATGGATCACTGTGCTTATACTCTGTTCAGGGCGAAGTATGAAGTAACAATGTAGGCGTATACATTGTACCGACTTTCAGCGTGTGTGCAATCAAAGCACAAGCGCACTACAACTAAATTACATTGCATACCGAAGGAAACTAATAACTAATTTGAACTGTGTGTTTATTTTGACCATATAACTTATTTCTCATCTTAAAGGCACTATCCCTGGGGTGGGTACTCGACCCATAATTGGGTACAGGGGTGTGTCCGCCGGGTAAAAAATTGACTAATGTTTATAGTGACCAAATTGTACAAAAATATGACCCATTTATATAGTTCCAAAATTTCGACCTATTTCTATAGTTGGCTTTGAAATTTTGCACCATTTTCATAGCAAAATTAGCCCATTTTCATTGTAACTTGTAAAAATGGCCATTTTTGTTGTGATTTTACCGAAAATCAGAAAATTCGACCCATTTTCATAGTAAATTTTGATCAAAAATTTAAAATGGACCCATTTATTTTGTAGCAATGACCTCAAGAACTGACCCATCTATATAGTAGCATATAGTGGGAAAAACTATTCCTGCAAATTTCAAGAGAGGATTGGCATTAATATTGTTGGGATCGGTCCATATCATTGTCCCATAAGAATTAACTTCTGTATCATTGGTGCTATTTATCCCACACATATTTAATATTTTCTCTTGGTCTTTCATCACAGTTGAACGAACACGGCAAAATCATTCACACGCTTCAACTCAGTGACATCCTTGGCAGCAAAGACTTTGACGAATTCCACGGATGTAAACTTCACGTTGAAGCTTTTGTAGTTGAGGGAGCCACAGGGAATGTGGAGAGCAAGAACAACTCAATTCTGCAGTTTGTAGAAAGCCCGTTTGTATTCAAGTGGGACCAAACACAAAAATACTTCAAAAAGGACCTTGCATTTGATGTCAAGGTTAGATAGCAATAAGATAAAATTTGCCAACTACAAATCTTTTCTGTTCTATGTCCATCATGCAGAACAATGTCAGTTGGATTAGGGTAATACTAAAAATACTTAACATACTATTTCAAGGATCAATATTATACAAATACTACACGTTTAGATGGAAAATATGGCACACTGTTTTCCCAAGGTACGCGTGCTTGGCTGCATACCTTTCATCCGAACCTGAAGGGTGAGGGGCCCGTAGCCGGTACCAAGGGAAAACAGTGTGCCCTATTTGTCCGATATAAACCCCAGTATAAACCATGTAATATTTGTTTTATTACACCACACTGTGACTCCGATCCAAGACAAGGTCACAGAATATTCATGAGGTGTAATAATGTATACAATTATGTCATATGGATGACATTTTTTTTTTTTCTAATTTGATACAAATTATCTTTTATAATTTGTCCTCAATGCTTGTTGATAGAGAGCGGGAGAAATGCCAAGCAGAACCCTCTAGTTATCCTTTAAGGGTAGTGTCAACCCTAGTGCTTTTGTTTTCACACGAATTTCGGAATTTTGTGCCATTTTAAACATCAACCTGTGTTCTATCGTTATCAACAAAGGTTATCCACTGCAGACAATCCTGAGCTGTATTTTTTTGCCGTTTTAAAACAACTATTTGACCATTTAAAGTCACAAAAACCGCATGGTCTTAACGGCAGGAATTTAAGCACATTTTACGCCGTCAGTCGCAAGGCGCAGCATCGCGTCGCGCGGTGAATTTTTACTGCGTAATGAAGCGTGCGCGTGTTTTAATGTACTTTTACGCGAAAAATAATATTTGAAAATGTAAACAAAGCGCTAATTTAGACCAGATGAAATTTCAATTTCTTCTGATTTCTGGAGTTAGAGATAAAGGATATTTGATTTAATAGTGCATAAAGATGTATTTCCATCACTTGCACAACATAGTCAATTTTGAAGTTCAAAGATAAAGTTATTTGAGAAAGAGACAGCTTGAAATGGCATGAAAAGTCCCTTTTTTACTAAACACGGATTTTCTCAATGTTCAATTTTCGCAAAATTTGGCAACTTTTCAGACAAGATAACTCCAAAAATACCGAAGTAAAAGGTAAGGTTTAACTTTCCTACGATAGCAGTCGGTCTTCTCTAGGGACGGGTTTCTCAGTTTTTCATTTTTCGATTCTAACTAAAGATATTCTCTAATATATACTCAAAATTTGGAAAAGAAAGGTAAAAATCACACTTTTTTGACATTTCCCTTATATTTCGAAAAGTAAGCTCTATTTTAAGAAAATGAAAAAACGTCCCTAGACAAATTTGTCTTGTTTCTAAAAAATAACATAAGAAATCATGAAAATTCAAATTGTTTTTGTTATGCTGTCTGAAAAATTTGGGGCAAAATCATGTTTTTTTAATATTTTTCTCAAAATACGGAAAGTTTTACATTAATCTGATGTCACCATCGGGTTCATCATCCAATTTTCTTTCTAGAAATGTATACTTTTACATACAATAATCAAATATTTGCAAAGTTACAACCAAAATAGATACGCAGAAACTCAGGGTTGACACTGTCCTTAACTGGAACCCCATTTGTATGCTTCAACATAGCACAGTGGTCAAATCACCGATCTTAAAGAGGCACTACTTAATCTTCAGCTTGAGTCCCCACCACTCGCCAAATTATGTATGTATTTTTTTATCATTAGAAAGCTTGCATTTTTGAAATTGCATCTGCAAAATATTATAGTTTAACTCTTTCCCATTATGATGCTACAAGCATAAATATGGGCTGTTTGTGGTTAACAAAAAATATGTTGTACAATCTATTAGGGCTGTCGTCGACATGCCTTCTGTCGACACATATGTCGCCATAAGCCATATCTTGACATGTCGCTATAAAAAACAGGATATCGACAAACTTGTATATAATAAGCATTCTATTATTAAAAAAAGGACATGGTCTACTCTAGAATGATCAATTTATGACCAATTCTTTCTTTCAGGGCTTATTATTTAATGAATATACAGTGCATGAAAATAAAATTCAGTGAAATATGTGAGTAGTTCTGCATACCTGACATTGAAGTATTAAACACTGACCTATTTACATCTTTAAGTTCATTTACCTCTATTTACTGTCTTTAAGTAAGTTCATTTACCTTCAACTCAAGACTAACCATGCTATAACTCACCATCCCAAAGGATACCCTGCCTGGAGTTGACTGGGTCATGTGGGTAATGAGTTTCCAATGTGTCCAGTCTAGGACTAGGATTTAGATAAAGCATATACAGTCAGTTTGACTTTGATTGGATGATTAAATTGTATTAAAATTTATGTCGACATAATGTCGATGTCGTGATCAAATTATATCAACATGTTGCCATAAAAATAACATGCTGACGACAGCCCTACAATCTATGGGCTGCTGTAACACATACAACGGGATATATAATTACTGCTCACATGAAAATGGTACAACAGATTCATTGGAAGTTTTGAATTAAGGTATTTTTGCAATAACGTTTTCTTTAAACAAAGAAAAGTATTATGTTGTAATTGGATGAGGCACCTTTAAGATGTAGCAGATTCGGATCCCGGATTCTGATGCGGTTCCTACCATTAGCATTTGAGCATCATGTAAAATGCTTTAGTGAAATGTATTTCTTAGTACAATCATATTTTAACGGGAAATACTCTTAATATTCAAATTACTCTCAATTATGTGGACATAATTAGCATATCTATATATTAATAGCAGTGGCCTGTCTGTCTGTACATCCGTGCATCTGTCTGTCTGTCTGACCGCGTCCATTTTCTCGGAGACGAGGGTCGTACGTTCCTGAAACTTGGTGGGTGGATGTCCCTTGACCGTACGAAGACCAAGTTAGTCTTCAGTCTTTAGTTAGTGGATCAAAGGTCAACAGGGTCATTCAAGGTCAAAGGAGGTCAAATGGGGTAAAAGTTGGTTTGTGGACATGAAACTTGGTGGGGTCAATTGTTGATGCCAACAATTGTAAAGGTCAGGACATGGTCATCAGGGGTCATTCAAGCCAGGTGATTGCGAAACCCAAAGACTGCCTAGTATGAATTTATTTCAGATATATTTGAATATTTTTGTTTGTGCCTTTTCCACCTCCGCATGTTTTAAATCCAATATATCCAATTCTTTCTCAGATTGATTTGTTGGACCATCATGGTGATCCGGTTGGTAGCACTGACGTCATAGTTAACGCAACATCCGATAATGGACAAGTTCTGCAAAGCAATGTAACGAAAAAGACAAACGATAATGGACGTGCAAGTTTCTCCATCAATGTGCCCTCTAATGCTAATGAAATCACGGTCTGGGTATGTAAATCTCTTTGGTCGATACTATATACGTTTTGTTGTGTACCATTGTTGGCACCCAAGCGCAATTCGGCAAAATTCCGCAAAATTCCTATAAGGGTGGGGTTAAAGATTTCCCTGCTAAAATGTGTGTTTTAGTAGGAACCATGGGTTATTAACAAAAAGTGTGGGTTTACACTGCGCGAACCAAAAGTGGGTTTGCGTAAAGGTTCTGCATGCAAAAAAATCATATTTTTAGAGTATTTCTGAGAAATTCAAAGCATTGCCTTCAGAGTTTATCACTGAACAAAACTTTATTAGTCTTCCGCCTCAACAAGGTCGGGAGACTATTACGTTTACTCCTGTCCGCCAGATGGCTGTCAATCAGAAATTTGTTTCCGTGTTTTTGGACATGAAGTGGTACGCTTAAAGACACAATCAGTGATTTGCTAAATCAGAAAATCGAAAAAATCATCAAAAATCAGATTTTTGCATGTATGTAACAAGTACAGGTATCCTAACATACCCTGTAAATGATAAGACCAGAAGCAACCTAATAAGGACAGAATCGGATATTTTAGTCATTACTGTCCGTTCGGACACTTACTACAACACGTAATTGAATGGGGAATCGTATCTTGGAACACAGCCGTTTTCTTCCTTTTCTGTCAATTCTTCAGTTGGAAAAGGTAACTTATGAGGATTCTACAGGACTTATCCACTGCACTTTGAAGGCTATTCCTGCAATTTCATTCACAAATAGTTTTCAAATCACATGATAGTGTTCTTAAGTTGAGAACGCACTGTTTGTTGGAACTCTATCTGAATATGCCCTAGGACACCAGGTGCAAACTGCAAGCAACAAACTGCCAAAACTATTGCTTTGCTTTCGATTTTGCTAAAATATTTTTAACCGGGAAGATTGTTTCTGTGAACTGGGAACATTTGTATATAGTGCAGAATAATATGTTCATCACCATCCCGATATTACAGTTTTCAAGAAGATTTTTGTTGTTGAAGAATCCTAAATGAGAGATTTAGTAGTATTTTGGTGTATAAATGACCATCTTGCATGAAACACCAATTGCCCTTTTTAATGGAAACTTCTTAATCAAGTTGCCAAGGCGAAATTTTTAGTTGTGGTCAAGCCGTCATATGTGGTACCACGTTGTGCTTGTTACCACCATGAAATTAGCTGCCTAATGAAATTGTTCTCTGCTATCAGGTTAAAATGGGCATACAATGAAATGCTGTTAGGAAGAATTCAACAAGAAATTGAAATCGAACAGATGTTAATCAATTTAAATAACCCTTTGTTCAACTTTAATGAAAGTTAAATAGAGAGAGTGTCGAATTTTCCAGTCTTTAAACAAAGTTAAACGGGGTTTCTTCTCACTGGCGGCACAAGCTTATGCTTGCAAGTCATGCTTATAAAGTGGCACCTGACGGAATTTTCAAAAAACATAAAAAAGAGTAAAATGACGGAAAAAAAGTGAAATGAGAGCTCGTATTTTTGTACGGAGAGCGAGAAAAATTGAATCGCGATATCATATCAGGGCATATCATAATGTAAGATAAATAGGCCCAACAAGAGCAATATTCAGCCATTTACAACACCAACAACCCTTCAGCTTCAGCTTTGAGTGGCGTTCTCACCCTCGACCATGCACCCGGGCCCTTGAGCCGCCCATGGCCAATGCACTATAACGACCTTCACTCTCTACGCGTGTAATATCCGTCAGAGCTTTAGCAAATTCCAAACTAAAAGTGAGCTTTAGCTAATTTACTTGGAAACCTTGAGTTTAAAATGCTTATTTTGAAAATATATAAAGATTTTCAGATCTAAAAGATACAAATGCATTATATTTAGTCAATAAATATGAATGAAATGAAATTGAAAATAAAGGTTATGAGAACTAGAGAGCGAGAGGTCCGGGGTTCGAGTCCCCGTGCAGCCATGCGTCCGAGATTTTCTCATATGTGTGTGCCTGTGTGTGTTTTTTGGTATAATTTTTCTAGTTGGCGCGATGCATGTTTTCTTTCTTCCCCTTTCTTCCTCGTATATAAGGGCTTGTTCAGATTTATGGTATTGTAATTGTCTAATCATTGTGGTTAACCCCTAAACTGTGGTTTTTGTTCGCCTGCGTAGCAGTGTTATATATTTATAGTTGCACCCGAAAATGACTCCGTCAATAAACTTCGAAGTTATTTTACGACGAAGTGACATGTACTTTTATTTCAATTGTCCCGCCATGTTGAGGTGCAACCCGATGCATGTGGGTACAAACAAGTCTTTAAAAAGTGAATGTGCACTGCACAGTTAACTCCTAAAAAAACATTTTAAAAAAAAAACAAAAAAAACTCCTCCTCGCCCTCCTTAGATTAAACTTCTTTCCACCAGAGGTTTTACCTACACTGCAATTAAACTCACAGTTCACTTTGTATTAGCATAAGTTAACCAACAGTGTTCAAATGTTACAAGTCCAATCTTGAGTTGGTCTCCTTGTAGCAAGGGATAACCTTTGCATGTAATATCCACATATACCTTTGATGGATTTAAACAAATCTTGGGTCACAGGTGAAACATAGCATCCCCCACTTGTTGATGAGGTCAAAGGTCACATGCCACGGTTAAAGGTCCTGTGCGGTAGTTGTAAAAATAGGCTGAAAATGTAAAATTGACTCATATGAAAATTTTGAAGTTCAATTGGAACCAAACTTGAACATCATAGGTGCAACATGGCATCCCCCACTTTTTGATGAGGTCAACGGTACATGCCAGAGGTCAAAAGGTCTGTGAGGTCACGATTTGTAATAGGCTGAAAATGTACACTCTGACCTCATATTGGTCCCAATTAGCGATTTTAGATAAGTCTAGTTTCCTCTTTTCTCTATTCTCCCCCCCTTGTATGTGATGGGCCAGTCCCTTTTGCTACACCTGTTTACTGTCCTCTTTCTACTGCTAAAACTTTGTAACCTTTTGCCCCTGATAATTTCTTTTGCTTGGGCATTTGGAATCTTTTGTTCTGGTTCCCTCCACTATGTTCCACCTGGCTACTCTTGTCTTTCTGTTTTTAATACTTCAATAAATAAAAAAAATGTCTTGTTTTTGTTTTGTTGTGGTCTTACTAGCAGTGTGTGAGCTGATACTGACATGAGAGGGATGTTAGTGAGAGCCAAAAGGGGAAGGCCTATTGGTTGTTTGTGAGTGAGTTCGATATGTAAGTTGAAGTAATGTTGAGTAAATTAATGTTGGCATTTCAAATCATGTTTGTGTGTGATTTTTTCAAATTTGACCGGGGTTTGCATTATTAATTGATCGATGTAGATTTAATATATCTGTAATTTTAGGGCCCAGTATTTTAAATTCAGTTGAATTTTGCATTAAGATTAGCATATGTTTTTGATGGCCTGTGGAATTTTGTTTATGTTGAAGCCAAATTTTTGAGCGAATGTCATAGTTTTTGAACTCGTCCTCAAGACTGTTTTTTTGTGTTTTGGAGCCATGTGCGCAAGTAACAAAGGTACTATTTATAGGCCTGTAAAAGTTGTGGCATTTCTCTTTTCTTCGCGTAGGCGTATTTGGTCGGAGGTATTGGCTGTTGGGTCAGTCTTTATGTGTCCTCACTCGCTAACGCGGCACTTGTGTTTTTTTAGTGACGGTAGACTAACAAAAATTCAGTCCTCAGTGAGGCCTGAAAAATAATTGCCTGTACTTTTGCTTCCTGACGTTCTTTCGGGGTACGGTGTAAAAGCCTAAAAACATCGGTCATGCTGATGGACTTGGAAGTGCGCACATTCCTTCCCTTTTTGTCAATTATACAACCAAATTTGTGCAACAAATTGGCTATTCAATTCTGACTTCAGCTTCTTTCAGCTTCTGCATGCTCCATGTGCATGATAGTTCAATATTATGGGGCCATGGCAGGGAGGTGCATGTCCGGGGTTGTTTTGTGCACCATTTGTTGTGAGATAAGCTAATTAATTTTTTTTTAGGGGGGGGGGGGTTCCAAATTTAATGGTAAAGGATAAAATGGGTTTACTAACTTTGTCCACTGTTTTGTTGTCTGTTGGTGATGATGTCTGTTGATGTCTAGTGTAAAAAGGGTAACATTTGCATGTAAATATCCACATCCTTTGATGGATTTAAAACCAAAACCTTGGGTGCGGTCCAAGGTGCCACCATGGCATCCCCACTGTTGATGGGTCAAAGGTCACAGGCAAGGTCAAAAGTAATGGGTCAAGTTGTAAACTAGGCTGAAATGTAAAATGACCTCATATGAAAAGTTGAAGTTCAATGGAACCAAACTTGAATCTAGGGGTGCAACATGGCATCCCCCACTTGTTGATGAGGTCAAAGGCACATGCCAAGTCAACGGTCATGTTGAGGTCAGTTGTAAAATAGGCTGAAAATGTACACTTGACATCATATTGTCACAAATTAGGATTTAATATAGTCTAGTTTCTCCCCCACTTGATGTGATGGGACAAGTACCTTTTGCTAACTGTTACTCTGTCATCTGCTACGCTAAAACTTTGTAACCTTTTGCCCCAGATAATCTCTTTTGCTTGGGCATTTGGAAGATTATTTGTTCTGGTTCCCTTCCACTAGTCACACTGGCTACTCTTCTCATTCTGTGATTGGTCCCTCTTGTTGTTTGTTTTGTTGTTGTGGTCGTACTAGGCAGTGTGTGAGCTGATACTGACATGAAGAGGAGTATGTTGCGAGCAAAAGGGGAAGGCTATATTTTGTGAGTGAGTTCAGATATGTTAAGTTGAAGTGTTGTGAGTAAATTATGTTGGCATTTCAAAATCATGTTTGTGTGATTTTTATCAAATTGACCGGGGTTTGCATTATTAATTGATCTAGGTAAATTCATTATCTGTAATTTACTGGGCCCCAAGTATTTCTAATGCTAAGTTGAATTTTGACATAAGATTAGGTATAGTTTGGATGGCATGTTGAAATTTGTTATGTTGAACCAAATTTTGAGCGAATGTCATAGTTTTTGAATGTACGCAGAGGACTGTTTTGTGATTTGGAGACATGTGAGCAAAACGTAACAAATTAACTATTTAGGCCCTGTAAAAGTTTTGCATTCTCTTTTCCTTTTCGCGGTTTTAGGAATTTGGTCGGAGTGGGGTATTGGCTGTTGGGTCAGTATTTATGTTCACTCGCTAACGCGGCACTTGTGTGTTTTAGTTGACGGTAGGACAACCAAAAATGTCAGTCATTAGTTATGCTGAAAAAATCATTGCCGTACTTTTGCTTCCTGGACGTGCTTTCGGGGTACGGTGTAAAAACACTACACGCGTGCATGCTGAATGGACTGGGAAGGCGCAAGCATGACGTCCCTTTTTGTCAATTTATACAACAAATTTGTGCAACCCAAATTTGATATCATTCTGACCAGATTTGGCATGCGCCATTGGTGCATGAAATAGTTCAAATTATTTGGGCCATGTGCGGGAGTGCATGTTACAGGGGGTTTTGTGCACACATTGTTGTGAGATAAGATATTAATTTTTTTGTGGGGGGGAGGTGTTAAATTTAATGTTAAAGGGATAAAATGGGTTTATCTAAATTGTGCTTTAATGCACTATCTTGGCAATTTGCATGTATTGAATCAAAGTTCATTGAACACTGTCGCACATATGGCATTGGTTCTTTAAAACTGTTTTTAATATTGAAGTCCACCATGGTGGGGGGTCTGCATATTGGGCAGTGGCAGTGCCCGGAGGAGTGGCAGATCCTACCACATTTTAATTGTTGATGTTAGCGTCCCGGATATTATAGGCTGTTACGATTGGTTTAGAAAGTTCTAGCTTGCTGGTCTAACATTGAGCACTGAGATCCTTGCCGGCAAAACCTGTCGAGCCTGCTGTGACAGTAAGAATGTCACATTGTGTTTATATTTTTGTAATTATAGGAAAGGACATACATTTTGATTTAGTTTAAAGAAGTGCATAGTGTACTTGGCCTCAGGCGATTTATGAGCGATGATTAGGATATGCATAATGCACCAGTTTGGTAGTTTTGTGGGACAAATTAATATTTTTACTTAGTGCTTTTCTGAACATGCATTATGTGCACGAGCATATAGGAAAGCTAAAATGTATCATGAGGCAGACGTATGCTTTTTGATTAATGGAGTTTCTATTTGTGCTAGATCAAGAAACTTACACATGCACAGCCGTATCGGTTCAATTGTTGATGAGTTGAGTAATGCACCGGTCGGGGTGCATTTAGTCGTCACAAGAACGTGAAATTGTTGGCTTGTGGTGGAACCATTCGTGAATTGTTTTTGTCAATGTTGAGTGGCTGGGCGTTATTTGTATAAAGAGCCCACTCAACTGTAGTTGTTGTTGCATAAAATTATAGCATTTGGGTGCCGCCGGGCATTTCTGTATATAGAGCCCCACCCATCCGATCTGTCTCTTGTTTGATTTGTGGAGGTAATAAATTTATATTTGCATGTTGGTGTTTGATGAAAATTGCAATTTGTATGATGGTTCCATGAACTGTTAAGATGTAGGTTAATTGGGCCAAAATTATTATTAGGATTATGATAAGTAGGAGAGGATTTGTAAACTAAGTTTAGTGCAAGCTTTGGTCAAGTTGATTCATATCCGATTTTTATCATGAGTATGTATGCCAAACATTGCTTTTGGCTGAGTGTGTGTATGTGTGTTGTAGTTTGTTGAGGTATTGGCAAAATTAAGTTGTATTTAAATTGGATTCCAAATATTTTTATATGTGTTATGATATCGTATTCTGTTGATCAAGGTCTCTTGTCCGATGTCATGGACGTCTGACCACATTCCTTGGCTTGTGTCAGCTGGACCAAAGCAGCGGTTGCATGAATTGGGTGTTTTTAATCCATGTGCATATTAGCATTGAATCAAACTATGTGGAATGCAAATAGTTTTTAATGTGGAGATAAAGGCATTGGGTTCTACATGAATTAAATAATTCAAAGCCAACACTGTCTAAT
The DNA here is from genome assembly GCA_023653785.1 of Ophioderma brevispina. Lineage (NCBI taxonomy): Eukaryota > Metazoa > Echinodermata > Ophiuroidea > Amphilepidida > Ophiodermatidae > Ophioderma > Ophioderma brevispina. Next base: position 30,321 of record JAMKCH010016018.1, read on the forward strand.
TTGGAATTTATTGATCTTCATATTGATCAGTATGTTGTAAGGGAAACCAGTGCCTTAATTAAATGCTTAGCGTTTTTTTGTTTTTTTTTTTTGGGCATAAAATTCAACCGCTCGGTACGTGACATTTTTGGTAGCAGACGGTGGGAGCCTTTTAAATTTTATACTTAGGACGGACCCTCGATTGGGAATGCTGTTTTAAATTTCATTCAAAAATTGATTGAACTTTAGATATCTTGGTAATATTGGGTTTGAAAATAGGTTTTGGATATTGAAATGAGTTCAAAATTGATATTGCTGTATAAAAACCGTTTTAAGTAGGGCTTAAGTGAGAAATGCTTGACTGGTTTAGCTTGCATGTTATATCAAAATTGCATTTTTGAAAAGTGGACGTTTTTTGGCCAGTTATAACTGAACTTTTAATGCAATGTGGCTGCCAATATATAGTGGTAACACTGAATTTGGATAATCGTAACCATGTGTTAGAGGTGAAGGTTGGCGTGCATAAGAACATGATAAGTGACATATTTGTCAACGTCAACTTTTGTCTGCATGTGAACCCAGATGGAACTGAGCTATTGTTTTGTACCAGATGGAGAAACTAGTACAGGAGAGACTTATAAGATGAGAAAAAAAAAAAACTGAATATATTGTAGATTGTGAGGGTTTGGCATCTCTCAAAAGTCACACTCAAGAAATAATTTTAACTGCTATCTATCATCTGTGAAAGAGTCGATAGTTGCAACCTTTCTGTGTTGGGTTACTAGCGTCATCTGCTTAAGACAATGGAACTAAAGTTAGTAATTTCCAAGTCTGGTAACGTCAGTGCATAGGGCAGTTCAGCAGCGGTTGTACAATAACCGGAGTTTGCAAATACCAAGAGTACCTGCACTATGTTACTTTATTTACCCACTAATGCTGGAGTTTTTTTCAACACTCCTTAATTATTGTGCGGACATTGCAGTGATCTGGTAGTCCATTGTGTTAGCCTGAGGACTATCTACGGGGTAGATAGCAGTGGTTGCAGTCGTCTGTGAACTGTTATTTCCTGTTGTTGCTAGCTCAACTTTTGGGAAAGATGCTATAAGTTCTGAACATTTGCGTAATGGATGTCATTTATACAGGAGCGAGTCGAATTGTTACTTGGTTATAGCACCTGAACTTAAGGGCAATTTACACCGGATATTGTACTGAAAATCTGCGTATAATTAAAACCAGGACTCTACGTAAAAGGACTTGTCTACAATGTTGGATGGGACAAATGTTTACTAACAAGGGCCATCATTTATAGGCTTAACTTTACTGTCGAGCTCGTGAAATACATTTTCATCCGACTTTGATTATGTTCAATTAACGAATGTGATGAATATTGGACAATATTTTATACGCAGTTAGAGGTAATTGCAAGCATTTTCAAATGTCATGGGAAAAAATACATGAAAATGTGAATATAGGATTCGTTTGGGGTATACTTTAATTTAATAAAGATCGGACGAATCTTGGTGGGAGGGGCGTGAAATGTCACCAATTAGGATTAATAAGTCTATTTTCTCCCCCCCTGATGTGATGGCCAGTCCCTTTTGTAAACCTGTTATGTCCTCTTGCTACTGCTTAAAACTTTTGTACTTTTGCCCCTGATAATTTCTTTTGCTTGGGCATTGGAATTCTTTGTCTGGTTCCCTCACACTATGTTCCACCTGTGCTTTACTCTTCTCTTTCTGTGATTGCTCCATCTTGTCTTGTTTTGTTTTGTTGTGTCTGTACTAGCAGTGTGTGAGCTGATACTGACATGAGAGGATGTATGTGAGAGCCAAAAGGGGAAGGCTATATTTTGTGACTGAGGTTCAGATATGACTAAGTGGAAGTATGTGAGTAAATAAGGTTGGCATTAAAATCATGTTTGTGTGAATTTTTTATCAAATTTGACGGGTTTGCCTATTAATTGATCTAGGTAGATTTAATTATCTGTAATTTAGGGCCAGTAGTTCTAATGTTAAGTTATTTTGCATTAAGAGTAGCATATAGTTGGATGCCCTGTGAAATTTGTTATGTTGGAACCAAATTTTTGAAAGCGAATGTTAGGTTTTGAACTCGTCCCTGCAGAGGACTGGTTTGTGATTTTGGGAAGCCGTGCGCAAGTAACAAAGTTCGATTTGGCCTGTAAAAAGTTGTTGCATTTCTCTTTCCTTCGCGTAGGCGTTATTTGGTTGGAGGGTATTGGCTGTTGGGGTCTCTTTATGTTCATCGCTAACGCGGCAATTGTGTGTTTAGTGACGGTAGTAACCAAAAATTCAGTCATTAGTTATGCTGAAAAATAAATGGCCTGATACGTTTGCTCATGACGCATGCGTTGGGGGGGGTACGTGTATTTTGTAAAAAGCATACACGCGTGCATGCTGAATGGACTTGGAAGTGCGAAAGGCATGCCGTTTCCCTTTTTGTCAATTTATTAAAACCAAATTTTGTGCAACCATTGCTATTCATCTGACTTCAGCTTCTGCATGCGCCCTGGTTGCATGAAATCGTTCAAATTATGTTGGCCATGCTGCAGGGAGTGCTGTTCGGGTGTCGGTGTTTTGTGCCAACATTGTTGTGAGATAAATATTAGTTTTTTGGGGGGGGGTGGGTAAATTTAATGGTTAAAGGTTAAAAGGGCTTTATCAATGTGCCTCCGCTTTATATGCACTATCTCTGGCAATTTGCAGTATATGGAAATCAAAGTTTCATGAAACACTGCTCGACACTATAGCATTGGTTCTTTAAAAGGTTGAAATTGTGAAGTCCACCATGTGGTGTGTTTTCAATATTGGGCAGTGGAAGTGCCCGGAGGATGTGGGCAGATCCTCCACATTTTCATTTTTGATTGTTAGCGTCCAGGATCTTATTAGGCTGTACGATTTGTGCTAGAAATTTTAGCTGCGGAGTCCAAAACATGAGCAATGAGCTCCTTGCGGAAAATTTCGAGGGCCTGTGACAGTAGAATGTCCACACTTGTGTTTATATTTTGTTAATTATAGGAAAGGACCATCCATTTTGATTTAGTTAAAGATTGCATTAGTGTCACTTGCCTAAGGCCGATTTATGAGCGATGATTTAATGAATGCAAATGCTCAGTGTGGTAGTTTTGTGGCGAAACATAATTTAATATTTGTACTTAGGATTTTGACAACTGCATTATGTGCACAAGGCCTATAGGAAAGCTAAAGTCTCTGAGCAGCCCGATGCTTTTTGATAAGTATTTTATTATTGTGCTCAGATCATGCAAACTTTACACATGCAGGCCGTTGTATCGGTAATTTTGTGATGAGTTGCGTATGCACCGGTTCGAGTGTGCATGTTTTTAGTCGTAACAAGAACTTGAATGTTGATTGTGGAACCATTTAGTGATTTGTTTTGCAATGTTGAGTGGCTGCGGCTTTTGTATAAAGAGCCCCACTCAACTTTAGTTGTTTTGTGGATAAATAGTATTTAGCATGTGGGTGGCCGGGGGCATTCCTTGTATATAGAGCCCCACCCATCCTATTCTTGTTCTCTTGTTTGATTTGTGGAATTGTCAATAAAATATATTTGCATGTTGGTGTTGATGAAAAATGCAATGTATGCTGGTTCCATGAACTTTGTTAAGCTGTAGTTAATTGGGCCAATTATTAGGATATGATAAGTCGGAGAGGAGTGTAAACTAAAGTTTAGTGCAAGCCTTTGGTCCACGTTGATTCATACCGATGTTATCTGAGGATTGTATGCCAACATTGTCTTTGTCTGTGAAGTTTGTGTATGTGTGTGTAGTTGTGTGGATTGGCAAAATAAGTTTGATTTAATTGGATCCAATATTTTTATATGGTTATGATTATAGGTATTTCTGTTGATCCGGTCTTGGTCAGATTGTAGCGGCGTTAATGACACATCCGTGGCTCCTGATTGTCAGCTGGACCAAGCCTCGGTCTGCAGAAAGAATTGGCTGTTTTAATTTCATGGCAATTAGAATGAATCAATCAACTGTGGAATGCAAATAGTTTAAGTGGAGATAAAGGACTGGGGGTTCTACATGAATTAAATAATTCAAAGCCAACATGTATAATTTTGAAAATTTATTGATCTTGCCTTATTGATCCGGTATGTTTAAGGGAAAACCAGGCCTTAATTCAATGCTTAGCGTTTTGGGATAAATTTCAAACCGCCGGTTACGTGACAAGTATGAAAAGTTGAAGTTCATGGAACCAAACTTGAATCATTGGTGCAACATGACATCCCCCACTTGTTGATGAGGTCAAAGGTCACATGCCCAAGGTCAAAGATATGTGAGGGTCAAGTTGTCGATTAGAATAGGCTGCAATGTAAATTGACTCATATGAAAAAGTTGAAGTTCAATGGAACCAACTTGAATCATAGGTTGCAACATGGGATCCCTCATTTGTTGATGAGGTCAAAGTTCAAATACCAAGGTCAAAGCTCATGCATGTGAGGGTCCAAGTTGTTAAAATGGCTGAAAATGTAAAATTGACCTCATTGAAAAGTTGTGAAGTTCAATTGGAACAATACTTCTGTCATAGGTGCACACTGCGATCCCTCATATGTTGCTGAGGTCAAAGCGTCATGGTAGGTCTATCATTCACTAAACGCGACAGCAGGCGACACCAGCGGTTCCGAGGAACGATTGTATTTTTTCGTTTATATTCTGGTGATGAAATGGATTGAGGGCTCAAATTTCAGGACCGTACGACAATGAGAAAAATAAGCCCTTCATTGATATCAAAATCAATACTAATTCCGGGTAAAAATCAGGGGGGTCAAAAGACGATCAGAAACGCCCCTTAATGAAAAAACAAAGGTTTTTAGCAAGTTATAAAACATTTACCGCTATAAGCAGTTAAGGTTCTTGATGTATTCAAAGATGTTACTGATGCAGTGCGGGAGACTGCTGGTTTTTTGCAGACGGGAAACAAGTTCAGTGTTGGGTAAGCTTTGTGAGCATGGAAACAGTGGATTACTAATTCAACCCCTTGCTCAAGTTCAGAATGAATGAAATCCAGGTATGTATAGCGTTAGGGGGAGATTTTGACTTGAGGCATATATTATTCCATGTCCTCTAAGCAAAATATTATTTTGTGGCATACCTAGGCTTCTTGCGGCTATAAAGATAATGAACCCAGTCGATATTCAATAGAAACTGGAAGTACAGCATATAGTCCTTTTGCACAACCTGAAAAAATTACCAATCATAGTGCATCTTAAAGGCTTGACTCAGAGATTTTTTGGTGTATGTAACTAATTAAAATTAGTCAACTAGAACTAAGATAGTAACCAAAAATGGCACAATTCCAAAAGTTGAGATGAATTTGATCTTTCGTTTTGATGCAGTAAACATTTAGTACAGTATTACTGGCATAGGATACCGTGTATAACCAAAAAATCCCAGATCTGTTTGAATTTATAAACAAAAAATATGCAATTTTAAGAATCAAATAAAAATCGGGTTAAATTTTACCTTAGCTATTTCACACAGTGGCTAGTACATGGAAAGCATTATGTATACAAAAAACATGATTTCTTTGAAAAATGAGGGGTTGCCCTCATCTGAAATGTCTGAGTCAGCCTTGAAGCAATGACGTCTGCTATATAGTTGCATAGTAACTTAATTGTCGGTATGACCATTTTCTTGACAAATGTTATGTTTTTTAAATTAAATACAGAACAAACATTTTTGTGTGTCACCTGCAAGAGGGGACATAGGGATTTGATGTGGGAGTGTGTGTGCTCTCCGTTTGTGTGTCTGTGGTAAAAATGTGACACAAACTGTTAACCCAAATGAATTGCCCACTGTTTCACCAGATCTTTGCAAAATGGGGGGGGCGGCAGAAGGTGAGGTACTGATTGAATTCTGAGGGGGGTCCTTCCTTCGACTTAGAACTGTACAAAAGGTCAGTTTATTTAGGGGGTTTTTGAGGGGGTGGAAAGGGAAAGGGGTTTTGAACAGGGGTTGCTTGCTCCCCGCTCCATGCTGGTTATGCCACTTCCCCATATGTGCACATTTTCATGCTACTGATACAAGACCTTGAGTCGTGACCCAATGTTGCTGACCTCATGTGGACTGTGACCTCGTGTTACATTGACCATCGCAAATCATTCACGGTAGGCGACACATTCATGAGAATGAGAAATACTTGCATTTTTTGAAGAAGAAAGTAAAATACAGCATAAACAGATACAGATAAATTGTGGTAGTTTGCTCAAATGTTCAAATGCCATATCACCTGCCATTATTGATGAAGTGTAAATTTGAGGTACCCAAATTTTTCAATGAAAGTGCTAATTGGTAACATACCAGACCTAGACTGAAAAAATAGGCGAGATTTTGCTAATTATAATGAACACTATTCCTGTGTATGCAAGTATGCAATTGAAATGTTTACTGATGTGTATCATGCACAGGGCACATGGATTTAGATGAAGACAACTGTTGAAAATAAGAGAATTTGGGAACACAAAAAATGAATACCTTAGCTTCCACAATTTGTAAAAAGCATGTTTTTTCACCCCTTATCTTAAAGCTCGGATTTACAATGGCTTGAGCGTTCGTTGCAACTTACTGATGGGAATGTGATGATGGGCTTTTCTTATTGTAAGTATTCTCAGGATTAGAAAATGTGGAAAAAGTCAAGCAGATAAGAGGCTCGAAACGTCATGAACACCAGTGCAGAATTTCTGAAATCTCCCAAGCTGTATCACAATATATGACGTCACCATTCACTACTGAGCGGCGATCTTCATTGTATTGTTGAGAAGAAGGTTTTATTCATGCTTTTAAAAATTATAATCGTTTTAATGTTGGTGGAATTGATACCTGTATATCGCATCCTGGGGGATGGCAGTGAAGTGCATTATGAAGTGATATAGGTAATATTCTTTATTATGACTGAGTGTATGTGCTGATTCTTCTTAGTCAATAATAGTTCAAAAAATGTAATAACTTGGTAATATTGCCAAATAATTTGTATAGGTCAGTAGGGGGTGGCGAATCCGAACTACAAAGTGAAGAGGTAATCCAGGGAACAACATTTAGTTGATATACACACGACATGGTCCTAGTGCTCGTCGGTGGCATTCTACGTAGCCAATGACAATCGTCTTATTGCAGATTCACTTTGGATCGACTTGTGGGATCAGTGCGAAAACCCCATAGACGGTAGGTGAATGATAATGTTTTCAGTAATTTCAGTGATATTATGGGAACGTAGGGGAGGGGGGAATGTGTGTTTCAGTTGCAAGTTCATGGCATGGGTCTTATCTTTTAGCACAAACATAAAATGTATGAATTAGTTTTAGTAAGCTAATCAATCAATCACAATTAAAACATGCTTCTGGATGGATTCAAAGTGGGTGACACTTCTGTAGATTAGACAGATGATGTTCTTGCCAACTGAAACCAGGGAGCAGTAAGCAACTATATGATAATTACATTACGGTCGTACTTAGAGGTGCATTGTTGCTTCCACCATGGTTGTTTTATTCATTGTCACAAGATATCATGGAAAAGTTACTCACAAAGTTGAGTTGATCCCGATCTTTGCAGTTTGTGTTATGCGTAATTCATTGTTTCCACGGTCCCATAGGTCACTGTGCTTGTATTTCTGTCCGTGTACAGGACAGGAAAATACACAATGTGAATTTCTTACAGATACGATCAAATTTATTAAGCATATATGGATTTACTAAGGCAAAGGTTAGATGATATAAAAATCTCAACTTTTTAACCCCATCAATGATGGGTTGTTGAGATTCGAGAGCGGCGTTTTTAATATGCGGTTTTGTTAGAGAAACTAGTTGGCCGTTTTATGTCCGTTGCCGCCCGACAAAATTCGGCAAAAAATGTTCTAGAGATGGTGGGCCTTTTGTGGTAGATTTATTTTTTTAAATGTTAGTGACGGCAGTGGTTTGGGGAGGTTTATGTTTTTCGGGCATCTTTGGAGGCCTGATTTGTCCGTTTGTCTACTGTTGGACTGATTGTGGTTTACTCGTAGTGCTGCCACTGGATAACTGATGGGTATTGCCGTGCGAAAATGAAACGTGAGCTAACAGGGGCTCGTGCTAACATTCTACAAGAGTTACAAGGGCCATCTAGGGCGGGGATGAGGTCGACACGAAGGGAGTTCTTTGATGAGGGATTAGGGTAAACAGACACTGGATGGATGAAGGTCCCCGAAGACGATTCTAGAGAAGCTGTTTACTTCAAAGAGAGGTGAAAGTGTAGCCCTCTACTACACAGCAAAAAAAAAGAATGTTGTAAAACTTGGCAAATGCTGAAGACATAATAAAAAAAAAAACAATATTGATGATTTATGTACCAATCCTGTAAAGCCGTTTTGCAATTCGATGACCGCCGCCGATTTTGTAGAACAGATCGACTTAAAAATAGAACAAATTGTTTTGGCACACACATGCGCAAGTGATTGTCTTACACAATGAATAATTAATTAGGTCGCCCGGGCACCCCGGGCAGTGTCGGACCAGCCCAGGCAGTAGCACAGTAAGGGCATAGGCCTATAGACGTGTTTTAGCTACGTTTATGCTCGATGGTATGTTTGAGTTTTGATGTCAGGTACTCAAAACGTCAAAACAACCAAAATAAAGGTAAAAACTTGGAAGGGGGTCAGCTCTAATCGCCAAAAAACATAGCAGCAGAGGCAGATGGAATGTTGGACAGTGCTTGTTTTCGTTAAATTAAAAAATTTGATGTTAATTGAGTAAAATCGGCCCAAATTCAAATTTGTTCCAGCAGCATGACTGACAGCGGCTGAATCGATTTCATGAAAATTCCCATCTTTAGGAGCAGCCTGGCTAAATCATTTGCCGATGTAGGTATGTAGGTAAGAGCTTGCTAACGCCCCATATATGCTCGCATGCGGTTGTAATCAGGATTTGATCCGTATTGTCTCACATTACTTTTCTTATACAAGATTAAGACATTTGTACAACCCTTTAATTAAATCTGTTCATTGTGCCCACCGAGTATTACTATATTTCACCCCGTGTATTTAATGGATTGGTCAAAACAACATTCGTCAATATGTGATTAGAAGTAAACCAAAATTAAACAGTTAAATGGGGGGGGGGCGTGGGAAAGTATTTTTTAACTATTTTCAAAAATACAAAACCAGATTTGACAATTGAAATAAATTAATGTTGTTATTTAAACTAGACTAAAATATGATAAAAGAGAATTGGACAATTTAAACAACCAAATTAAACAATAACAGGGAACTTATTTTTTAGTACAAAGGGGACTCGCCTTTCATAAAATGGTAGGACCAAATAGATATTGAATGGAAAATTCCCCAAGTTCGGATAAACAAGTGTCCATCCCACTGTTCGGCATTCTTAGTTTTTAGAAAAAGGGCCTGCGATTTTGTTATGTGAGCGATCAAATAATACCTCGCCTATATCACCGCGCCCCCGGTGTTCTATTGTATTTCACATTGTAACTGCGGTTCTATTTGTATTCAATTGTACTGACGTAAGATGTGTAATTATTGCCCCAGCAATAGTCAATTAATAGGTTTTATTATGGCGTTAGAAACCAAAATGTGGAAACTTTCATGTCAGTAAATTGTTTTCCCGCCCCTACAAAAAATGGTTATAACACAGAAATTGACATGGAATGCGAGGGTCTTGTGAAGTCGCTAGGCAGGCAGGGATCCTAAATTAAATCGGGATAGGAAAAACTCGATCAAGGAGAATGGATGCGTTACTGCAACGGATCTGCTGTGAAATCTGAGCTTATATTTCGCCAGTCGTGCGTGGCGGTATTATGCTACGTCATCCCCGGTTTACGTCATGAATGAGTTTATGCATAATTAATTATGTAGCTTATCGAAAATGGTGGAGCTATCACCATCGATATCGAATGTCTATGGGCATTTAGGTATAACAGTGTCACCCGCCTGGGGCAGGTCAAAGATATATTAAGTGAGCGTGATGAAGGTCAGTGTCGTACGTTCAAAAACATACATAAATTAACGTGTCACTCCTTCAAAATTTCATTGGAAAATTCACTGTACCACATTATGGAAGTTGGTTCAGACTGCTATTGAGTGAAGGGGAAAGTATTTTGCATGTATTTAGGAAAAGTACGTCGCATGTTTCATAATGGTAGTACTAGCTACGTATGGTAATAATAACACGTCATATAATGAATGTCGAATGTGATCGGCCAAAGATAATTACGTGTACCAATTCGGATGCATGATGGGACAGATTTCGCTGTACATTCACCATCGGATATAGATATTATGTGACTCGCAGATGTCTCAAAGATCCATTTCTTAATGTTTTACATCCAAAAAATTCGTGTAAAATAACAATGAAAAACTATATAAAAAAGGACCAGAGTGAATTTTAGACTGGGTGGCAACTTTGGGCTTTGGCCCAAACCAGTGTCACAAAAAGCTTCCAAAATATTTTGAAGAGCCACGTGGCACATGAAACAGTTAAGGATTTATTGACCCCAGCAATCTAAAAAATCCTTATTTCTCGAGTCTTATCAGCTACCTTGCCGTGTCCTAATTTTGATCGATCTTTCCTTTAACATTAACGCGACCATTATATGTTGGATATTTCCAGTAGTAGTTAAATTGACAAACACGCTGTCGGATGCGGACTCCGTACCATAGCATTGCGAGAAGTAACCGTATGATTTCTTGGCAAATAATATTAAATATAACATGAGAAATACGCCGACGGATACTAGTACAAATAACAAAAATTCGGGATCAAGTGGCGTGTTCAGAGACAGTAACCTCTAAGGAAATGGAGAGGCGGTTAATTGAGACATGGTTTGCAAGTCGGCAAGGTCCGATGGAAGTAATATAAAGGTGAGGGGCGCTAAATGGTCCAAAACGGTAATTAGTAAATATTTTTACTCAGGTTAAGCCTATAAATCGTAATATAGTGTATAATTCGTGTAAATTTGGTCATCTGTTAATACGGAGAAAGAAAATCGGTATCTTTGCGCATTGTTTATTGCCAATCGTCTCATCTACTTCTACTGTTTATCCCTGGTGTGAACGGGCAACTGTTGGAATGTGTAGTCTGGTAGAGATGCAGTGTGCACAGGTTCCCACTGTTACGCCCAGACGGTTATCATGTTATTCGAGTGCAGATGCTCCTTTCATTAAATCTTATCGTTTCAATGTTCAGCTTTTTGCTTGATTAGAAATTTATCTATTCACAGACTCCCAATACGACTATCTGAATGTCGACTAGAAAACACAAGAATGTGATGTGCTTTCTGGCTCATGGGATCCCCAACATATTTTACAAACAAACCATGTGTGTACGGAGCGGAGATAACAAGATCGGAGTACAAGAATGTGGATTTGACGATGTTTATGCACAATGGACCCACCTGAGTATCGCGCCAAAACGGTATGGGTTTACCCCTGGGATTTGCCCATTAGCGACGGACCCGAGTAAACATGAGTTGGGGGAATCACTACTGGGGCCACGATAAACTTTTCACCGGCATGTTTTTATGGAGTCTTGATGTCATAACAGATTGGCAGTCAGGTCAATACTGCATCATATTAATATGGTGGAATAAGAATCCTCGTTTTCCATAATATAACAAAAATTATGAGAAACACCACATTTGAGTCATGAGGTTACTTTTAAAAGGTCCGTGGCCCGATCCTAATTAGCATGTCTCCAGAAGCCCAGATTTACAGGAAGTGTCACATTTTGGTGTCAGAAAAAGCTACTATTTTCTCAATACACAGTGAAATCTCTTAGAGCAAAAGGATATTTGGTTTGGAAGTTGTGAGCGAAAATGTGGTCCAGTTTGGTTACGACCAAATATTAATTTTCACAGTTGTCTATGGGCTTAAAAGTTCACGTTTTTGAAACTCTCACATAAACGGATTGAAATACTCGGCGCGAAAAACTTTACAGCTGGGTGTTATTTGAAGGAGGACAATATTTCAAGATGAAAACTTCATATCCTTAAATCGGGTGATCCCCGTAAGTTTTAATCAAACCACGTGAGGACAATTGGTTTTCCATTTGGAACCTACCACTAGAAGAGAAGGGGAGATAGGCGATTGGATATGTCGGATATCGGAGGCCAAGGATTCATACGATAATGAAACTAAGTGGGTTGGTGTGTAGTAGGCCGGGCTAGATACTTTGATTTGGTTTTCGTGGATCAAAGGTCAGCGGGGGGGATTCATTCAAGTCAAAGGAGGTCAAAGGGGTAAACATTGGTTTTCGGAGACCGGTGGTCGCACGTTCCTCAATCTTGGTGGGTGGGGCCCCGGACATCGAAGCCAACTTTGTATTGGTCTGTGGATCAAAAGGTCATCAGGGGTCATTCAAGGTCTAAGGAGGTCAAATGGGGTAAAATTGGGTATGGAATGAAAATTTGGAGGTGGGGTTGATTGTTGATGCTGAAAATTTAAAGGTCACAAACAAATGGGTTCATTAGGGGGTCATTCAAGGTCAAATGGGGTTAAACGTTGGTGTCTCGGTGACCGAGAGTCACACGTTCCTGCAACTTGGGGGGTGGGGCCCCTTGGGACCGTCCGAAAAAACTGAGTTTGTATTGGTTTGTGGATTCAAAGGTCTCAGGGTCTTCACAAAGGTCAAAGGAGGTCAAATTTGGTGTATGGAATGAAATTTGGAGGTGGGGTCGATTTGATGCAAAAATGTTAAAGGTCATGACAAAAAATTATCTATATTATATTAATACCGGTGGTCTTGTTATCTGTCTGTGTGTGTCTTCCAGCGTTATTTGCTCGGAGCCGAGGGAAATTGGTGGGTGGGGTGAACTGGGTGCCCCTTGGACCGAAAGAGAACCGTTGTAGTGGTTATGGATCAAAAGGTCATCGGGGGGTCATTTGAGGGTCAAACAAGTCAATGGACCGCGCTATTTCTCAGAGAAGAGGTTGTAAACTTGGTGGGTGGGTGCCCTTGACCGTCCGAATACTGAGATTGTATTGGTTAGTGGATACTTGGAATTTGGATGAAACCTTGGAGTGTTGGGTCGGTTTTTGATGCAAAAAATTTTGAAGTCAGGACAAGGTCATTAGGGGGGCATCAAGTCAAATGAGATTGTTGGTTCTCGGAGAACGAGGGTAGCACGTTCTGAAATTGGTGGGTGGTGTCCATGACCGTCCGAAGATCCGGGTTGATTGGTTAGTGGAGCAAAGGTCATCGGGGGTAATAAGGTTAAATAAGGTCCAAATGGGGTAAAACAATGGTGTTGGACATGAAACTTGGGAGATGGGGGTCGGATTGAGGCCGAAAATTTTTAAGGTTCAGGACAAGTTCATTAGGGGTCATTCCATGGTCAAATGAGGTTAAAGTTTGTTCTCGGAGATTAATGGGTCGCATGTTCCTGCAAACTTGTGGTGGGGCCCCTTGACTGTCCGAAAAGACCGAGGTTGTATTGGTTAGTGGATCAAAGGTAATTAAAGTTCAAATGAGTCAAAGTGGGGAAAATTGGTGTATGGACATGAACCTTGGAGGATGGGGTCGAATTTGACGCCAAAAATCTTAGAGGTACAACAAAGGTCATTCAGGGTTCATCAAGGTTGAACTTGGTGGGCAGGGTTTCGATTGTTATTGCCAAAATTGTAAAGGTCACGACAAGGAAATTAGGGGTCATTCAAAATCAGATGAGGTCAAATGGGTTAAACATTGGTGTATGGACTTGAAACTTGGAAGGTGGGGTCGATTGTTGATGCCAGAATTTTTAAAAAGGTCACAAACAAGGTTCATCATGGGTCATCAAGAGTCAAATGGGTAGGTAAACATTGATGTATGGGCATGTGAAACAGACAAACTTGGTGGGCCAGGGTTGTTGTTGATGCCGAAAAATGTTAACGATCACAACAAGGTCATCAGGGGTTTATCAAGGTCAAAGGATCTGGTCAAATGGGGTAACTTGTCTATGGACATGAAACTTGGAGGATGGGGTATCGATTGTTAATGCCGGAAAATTTTAAAGGGCCACAACAAGCCATAGGGGTCATTCAAGGTCAAGGAACCACAAAAACTCAGGGGATGACTCCAAACTTAAAGACAAACCTATGCATTCCCTAAACATCCCAATTGATGGGTACTGAATCATTGATGAAACTCGTTGGGGGTATGTCGGGGGATGAGGTTGTGGATCACGAAATGCCCCTTTAATTATAAACTGCAAGCCCAAATGATTTAAGGGATAAGCAGCCAATATGCGGATTCGAAAAACATTGGACCAAATTCATTAGGATTTGTTTTGTATTTTGTCCCCGCCGAACGAAGTTAGGGAGGGGACTATAAAAGGGGCTCCGTCCGATGTACGTATGTCGTATTATTTATGAGGTATTGTATGGATGTATGTTGTATGTATGTAGGTCGTCCGGATAAAAATGTTAAACCCCTGGAACATGTGGTCATATCTTTTTTTCGTGATGAGTGAGTAAGCTAACTTGGGTATATTGTAGTGGGAAACCCCCTACTAACAAGGTATTCATACCCCCAGGTCTCCCCTGGGTCTTGTCAGGGGGTGGGGGAAAAGGTCAAGGAAAAAATGAAAAAGGTCCACATTACACAGAAATGTCAACATTGTGACCAATGGGACATTTATCTGGGAGTTTCATGAGGGCTACGATGATGTAACTTGGTGGAAAGAAGCGGGGGGTTGATGAGTTCTCGACCTATAGAATTTTTGGGTGTTAAAAAATATGCTAATACATGATCTAATTTGCATTAATTTATGGAAAATTTTCCTGAAAGGTTGTGTTACAAGTTTTCTGGCGTTCTGTAAGGCCGGTTTTTTAAATGATGTAACTTGGTGGAAACAAGTGGGCTAGAAGTTCGACCTGATTAAGATTTGGGGCGTATCGGGCAAATAACTATGCAAATGAGCTATTGAATTGCAAATAAACAACGTCAGGATAGGTGGAGGGGGGAGGGAAAAAGTATACAACAAACAAAGGTATAACATATGTAGTAACCCATGTTTTCATGGAAAGGTATTCTTTTTAGTTTTGGTTGTTACAAATGGTCAGTCTTTTGGGTGAAATCTGTTTACATTATTGATGGAAAATGTGAAAAATATGGTGTTTTGCCCTTTCTAGACCTTCATTGGGTCACCCAATTTTAAAGGTTAATTAAAAAAAAAAAAAAAAAAATAGTGTTGCCAAATTGAATTAAATTATCATATTTTAGCTAAGTTAGTGAATTTTCAGGGATTTTTACATGATGAATTGTAAGATTCTTGAGTCATTTACCAAAAGGCAAAAGTACAATTTTTTCGAGCTAGTGGTGGCCAAAATTAAGAGTGGACCTGTGCTATTTTCAGTCATCATTAGTGATCGCGATTATTAGGCGGGGACCGGGGCCATATTTACGCATCGAGTAAATACGAGTTTCGCCTTGTGTTACTGGCATGGATTGGCGGAGGCATGTGGTGCAGTTGGTCAGCGCTCGCCTCTTCATAAGCATAAGGTTTGTGGGTTCGAGACCGCTGTCGCCAAGGTTGCTGTGCACTTGGCCAAGGGCGCTTTACCTCGCTTGCAATCTCCCCCAAGAGTATCAATTGGTACCAGCATATAGCGGGAATGGAGAACATGATTGCTATGTGGGAGAGTGGCAAACCCCCACCAGCAACAGGATATGATGGAGTATGGCCAAACGCAAAAGACCCAGAAGATGGGCACTCCGCCAGGGGGGCAGGCGCACCATTTAAATTATTGGATGTTGGTACCAGACCTGCAAGTGATGGGCGTGAAATTCGTGTATTAAAGAAAGACAGTACTTTTTAATATGATTCTGTAATTTCTATACGGGTGTATAAAAAATTCCGACTTGAGATCAAAAAACCTTTCCTGGTGAATATCCCAGATTTATAAGGGTAATATTGTGCACAAGAAAGTACAGTTGGAACTCAAACAAGGACATTATCGATCTTCAGTCTCTTCATACTGGTGGTACCACAATAAGCTGTTTAGTGTAGATTTGAGACGCCATGCTATATGGTCTTTGCGGGAGATGTATGATAAATTTCCGCAAATACTTTCATTTGTACAGTTGGTGTTTTGTTCCTGCATTAAAGGAAGTCTTGAGATAATGAGCTAAAAAATGCATTTCCACATTTTTTGATTCTATCGAATATCCGCTGTTTATTCCTTAATAAAATAGCTTGAAAGGATAGTGTTTATGTGCCACTTACAGCAGTAGGAATAGCAGGATTGGGTTGACGAGGGGGGCACGCATTTATGAATGTACAATACACGTATTGTACCCACAAACACAAATTTTTTGTAGACTGCTGTGTCGCCCGGTTGCCCCACCCAAATTTCTTTACCGTCACTCCAAATAGGGGGGGGGGGGCTGTGCATCACACTGCCCTCATGCCAAAAAAGTAGAAAAAGTAGTATTGACCAGCTGTTATTAACCAATTGTTATAAGGCTATCTGTATTTCATTTTCGTGCACCACACACTCACTCAAACAAAGGTTTTATACAAATGTACCAAACGGACTGTTATGAACAACTGACGGAACATCGAGGTCCCCGTTTGTCCCCCCCAGCTACGCCACTGCTTACATGTGTGCGGCTGACTCCAAGAAAGATAAAAACTAATTCTAATTGGTCTTGTTGACAGAGCACTGTACCTTCTAATCAAACCAATACGATAATATTTACCAAATGTTGGGTCAGATGCAATCAGTAAAGGACCAATTTCAGTGTTTATTTTTTTTCTTCAAAGATAAATATTAGGATACAACGGCAAAAATTACTTTGAACCGGCCAAGATTGTGACATTAAATCTAGAAGCGGAACATCGCACTAAGGTTGGCACTAACTGGCTCGTCGATTCTGCGGATACCTGTCAGGATTATCACGGCTAACCAAGAAAAGTGGACATATGATCTCTTGTCTATTCTCAAGAGATATTTTCATAAGTTTAATCCATTTCATCACCCACTTCCTCTTAAGTAGAATATTTGTATTCTTTCTTTTTTTATCCCCGGGTCGATAAAAGCAAGAGGGGGATATGTGAGGGCGCCGCATGTCCTTGTGTGTTCCGTTGGTTAGCTTTTATAAACAAGGTAGGTTTTCATTTTTCACGTCATCTTCGAAAAGTTGAAGTCCGATGAAACACAAAACCAGAATGGGGTAGGTGCAATAGGGGTTCCCTCATACGAGCATGATGTCAAAAGGTAATGGACCAGGGCAGAGGTCATTGAGGTAATTTCAATACGCCAAATCTGCCAGGGGGGAGACGCAAGTTTACTTGCAGTAGTTTATTTTTAAATCATGTTCATTCTTCATATTACCAAACCAGTAATTCATTATCACAGGGAAACTAGGAAGGGTCTCACAGGAGGGGGGGGGAAATGTCAAAAAGGTCAATATTTCACAAAAAGGTCAAAATGCATGGGCCATTCTTTTTGTATAGACTGAGCTAAGAATACGCCAAACGTTAAGTTTTTCGTAGGAGGGGAAACCCTCCTAACCATGTAATTAATTTCACCCAGGGTTTTTCCTGGGTTCACAGGAGGGTGGGGGAAATGTCAAAAAGGTAAAAAATGTCAAACAGGTCAATGTGCACCAAGGTCAACATTTTTTATAGATGAGCTAGAGTAGCCAAAATTTAGGTATATATTGTAGGATGGGACAAACCCCTACCATAACATGTGGGTTCATTCCAGGTTACTTGCACAGGCTTTAATGAGTTGTTGGTATTGGTCAAATTTTCATATAGAAGAGGAGTTTGTAGACTACACCAGGCAGTACCCAGATGGCGGCCCCAGGTTTGAAAAAAATACACAAACCTAAACCATTTTCAGATGAGAGTAAGGTACCACACAACCACGACCACGTCTTCCAGGCATGGGAATGACATTGGTACTTCCATACATAATACAAAACATTCTTTCTAGATGTTTGCCAAGATGGCTGCTTATGACCGCGGCATGCGGACTGGAGGAGGAAGAGGACACCGCAGGGGGACAATTCAAGGTATTATCATAATATAATAAATTAATAATTATACTAAGAGGGGAATAAGGTGAAAAATTAATCATTCATTAACTTTTAATTGAGATCTTTGTTCTTTAATTAATTTATATCATATCCTTGTTTTATTCCACCTCATTTGCATAAATTACTATTCATAGCTTTTGACGGAATAAACCGCAAACAAGGATAACTTTGAAGGGGAAAGGAAATTCGACTCCGAACGTCAAATCGTGCATAACAAAACAGAATTCCCCTTAAACCAC
>JAMKCH010016019.1:0-27250 GCA_023653785.1 Ophioderma brevispina
CATAAGTGTGTCAGAAAAAAGTGGCAGATGGGTCAGGTTACGGAAACTCCCTATCAACAGTTTATCCACAGGCAAAATTGAAAATTGAGACATAGGTGAGGAGTATCAATATATACCAAAATTCTAAAAAATATAAGGCAATTGCTGACAAAATATTGTACTATATGTCTTAAATCTTCCACAAAAGTGTAAGGATTAAAATATAATTTTCTGGTAAATAGCCTACTGTTCCTTTAATCTTGCACTAGGTGTAAAGAATGTATCACTGATATCCTATTTGTCTTTATCTAACACAAAAGTGTAAGGATTAAATTATTACTTTGTTCAAATGCATGTTATTAAAGCAATAGTAGCACATATTTTTGAAGAGCGCCCCCATTTTGACTGGCTAGTAAACTATACCTGTGAATGGTTAAGCTCGAAAATGTATATGTGTCGCAGACGAAGGAGTTTTGTAGTTAGAATAATTAATATTGGAGATCTCCGATAATAATTCAACAGCTGCAGAAAACGGCCTTCCAATATGAAATAGCCGGGAAATAGTGCTATGTACGTGTCTACGCTCATCCATTAGTTGTTTTATTGGTTCAGGCAAGTCAAGTTAGAGGTCATTTCTTGAGGTGGCACTATTTCATCGTGGATGAACATAAACTTTGCATTTCCAGCTCTGCCGTTAAGTACAAATGGGATCCGAGTTCTAATTACAAAATTGCTTATTTTATGATAAATACACATTTTTTTAGCATTCTCGTTTGCAGGTATAGTTTCCTAGACCATACCAACATAACTGCGCAAAAATATCAAATTTTGAAAATTGGGGGCACTCTTAAAAAATGTGCTGTTATTGCTTTAATCATTGCTAATAAGCAGCTATGTAATTAAAGAATTTACCAATCAAGATTGTTTGCTAGTGCTTATATATATCCAATGAAAATTGTATACAATATGATGAAGTAAATTAAAGTTACTCAAAGCACAGATTTTGCTCACCTGAGAGCTTTCAGAATCTATCACTATTGGGCCATTCTTTGGGAAGTCTTTTTTTTTTTTTTTTTTTTTGCTATGTACGTGTCTACGCTCATCCATTAGTTGTTTTATTGGTTCAGGCAAGTCAAGTTAGAGGTCATTTCTTGAGGTGGCACTATTTCATCGTGGATGAACATAAACTGCGCAAAAATATCAAATTTTGAAAATTGGGGGCACTCTTCAAAAATGTGCTGTTATTGCTTTAATCATTGCTAATAAGCAGCTATGTAATTAAATAATTTACCAATCAAGATTGTTTGCTAGTGCTTATATGTGATGTGATCAAGCAAAATGAGTCGGAAGTCGCAAATATTGATTTTGAGATAAAGCCAAACAAAGGAGAAAATGTCTTTTGCTTCCTATTGTTTTTGCCACCCTTCAACTGATTATATCTTTGGAATTAATTGGTCAATTTTAATGGGGTTTCAGCAAAATGTAGCTTTTTAAATGGTGCACACAGATACATGGAAAAGTAAAATTGAATCTGACCGACTTCAGACTCATTTTGCTTGATCACATCACATATATATCCAATGAAAATTGTATACAATATGATGAAGTAAATTAAAGTTACTCAAAGCACAGATTTTGCTCACCTGAGAGCTTTCAGAATCTATCACTATTGGGCCATTCTTTGGGAAGTCTTTTTTTTTTTTTTTTTTTTTGCTATGTACGTGTCTACGCTCATCCATTAGTTGTTTTATTGGTTCAGGCAAGTCAAGTTAGAGGTCATTTCTTGAGGTGGCACTATTTCATCGTGGATGAACATAAACTGCGCAAAAATATCAAATTTTGAAAATTGGGGGCACTCTTCAAAAATGTGCTGTTATTGCTTTAATCATTGCTAATAAGCAGCTATGTAATTAAATAATTTACCAATCAAGATTGTTTGCTAGTGCTTATATGTGATGTGATCAAGCAAAATGAGTCGGAAGTCGCAAATATTGATTTTGAGATAAAGCCAAACAAAGGAGAAAATGTCTTTTGCTTCCTATTGTTTTTGCCACCCTTCAACTGATTATATCTTTGGAATTAATTGGTCAATTTTAATGGGGTTTCAGCAAAATGTAGCTTTTTAAATGGTGCACACAGATACATGGAAAAGTAAAATTGAATCTGACCGACTTCAGACTCATTTTGCTTGATCACATCACATATATATCCAATGAAAATTGTATACAATATGATGAAGTAAATTAAAGTTACTCAAAGCACAGATTTTGCTCACCTGAGAGCTTTCAGAATCTATCACTATTGGGCCATTCTTTGGGAAGTCACACATGTGACCAAACTTTATTTGCCTTCCATGACAAAACAACCAATCTAGCAAAGTGGAAACATTATATTTAGTTAGATTTTGTCCTGACCTAACCAAAATGTTTCCACTTTTGCTAGATTGCTTGTTTTGCCATGGAAAGCTAATAAAGTTCAGTCATGTGTGTGACTTATGGCTAAAGTCAAATGTTGAAAATTATGTCTGTGTCCCAGAAAACACCATCCGAAAATTATGTCTGTGTCCCAGAAAACACCATCCGATGACTGAAAAAAAAATCTCTTAAGGCTCGAGTCCTACCAAAACTGTGTGTGCAGTTTGCCACTTAGCATTTGTAAAAACTAAATGTGGCCACAAGAGAAAGGTCAGAGGTTTGGTGGGTATTTGATCTGGCAGCCACTGTTTGGGATAGTAGAAATAAACTTTCATGTTACTTTGAAGGAATTTATTGGCATGGATCTATCAACATAAATAATGAAATACAGACTGTCCAAAAAAAAAACTATACAATCAAAGATTAATTTTTTTTGGCCAAAAATTTAAGTTCATCTCAACTGGAGTTTTACTGATTCTTTTTAGGAGTGTTCCATCTTTCATGAGATTTTTAGTTGATGTAATTTGGGGGTCTGGTTCAGGAGTTATGGCTAATTATCTGAGACAGTTGAAAAACCTGTTGGGCCAGTTT
Source organism: Ophioderma brevispina (assembly GCA_023653785.1). Lineage (NCBI taxonomy): Eukaryota > Metazoa > Echinodermata > Ophiuroidea > Amphilepidida > Ophiodermatidae > Ophioderma > Ophioderma brevispina. The sequence continues at coordinate 2,985 of JAMKCH010016019.1, forward strand.
CGGCTATCCTGATATCAACAAAGTTGCCATTGAAAACCACCTTCAAGACATTCTTTATTGAAAATTAAAATAAAAAGTAGGAATAAAGTGCTGCTTCTTCTGATACAACATAATTTATCATGTTGGAATTGCTAATAATACATGTAGCATTGGGAAATTCACTTCCAAACAGTTTCAGTTGTCTCAGCTTTACTCCAGGTTTCAGCAGAAGGTAGAACTGTAAACCACCCTTGTTGAAAGTAAACTGAGACCTTTGAACACAACCATCCTTCCCAGCTCTTTATTGAACACTGCTTTCTTCATCATATTCCTCCCTGGCATCTTGGAGGCATTGGGGAATAGAAGGGTAAATTGTCCCTCCACATTAGAGCGTTGTCCGCACATTGTCCCTCAACAGACTTGTAGACTGTTACATTAGTTTCAGCAATCAAATTCCCCAAATTTCCATGAATTTCATGATTATTGTCCCCCTGAGAGTGAATCCCTCATTTCACCCACAACATAATAATTTCTGGTGCTTTCACTGAAAAATAATATATTGATTAGTTCAATGCATGATAAAATACATTCACTCTGATCTGTACAATATTCTTTTGTTTGGAAAGGGTTTATTTAATTCCACAATGATGCTGCACGCCTATACCTTTAGTTTCTTGAACCTTCAGGTGAAACTGGCCCAAGTGGTATTTTATCCTTTGTGTTCAACTGACAATATCTCCGCTTTGGGTCCATCAAATTGGATGGAATAAAAGCGAGGATTTAGCTTAGGATCTTGTCTAACAAATAAAGTCAAAATATCTGGCAAAAATGCACAATTTATATTTTTTATAATTTTTAGTTTGTATAGTTTTTATTGGGACAGTGTATCCCTAAATAAGACATACCATACTTTGGTGAGCACACAAAGGACATGAGCAAAGTTCATGGTTTGTGGCAAATTGATAATGTAAATAAATAATAAACATGGTGACTTCCTTAAATTGTCTACTGCTATGAAAATTAAGCATGAAAATGGTGTACTTCTCCAATGACCAAGAAAACCATCTGGTACGTTTTATTTAGGGATATTTCATTATTTATGTGCCATTTAGATTCATGCCAATATATACCTTTAACATCCAGACAAAATGAGTGTTTATACTTATCTGTTTTCCCTCGTCGTGGCAGTGGGAAATTGCAGAATTACACGCAGCAACTGCGTGTTTTACATTGCTATGTTCGTGCTAGTAATTACCCTGCAATTACTATAGACTACTTAAGATCCATGGACATAACCGAGCAGAAATTTCATTTGTTTTATTTTCGTACCTCAACAATATTCCGATTTTTAAAAGTTAATACCCAAACTGACCAGAGCAAAATGGCCCTTCTCCATTTTTTTAAACCTATTTCTGGATTCTGGATTTGGCATTGACCCGGAAGTGATGTTTTAGTTAGCTATTTTGATTTTTGAAGTACACTATGGTCATATGTGGGTGACACATGACTGGATATTTGAAATGTTACTTACTACTTTGACTCTCCTACTTACTATTTTGATTTTCCTTGTTAGCACGGTCCCTACCGTTTGCAACTGCTAACAATACAGCTGACAAAAATTATTCAAGTTATTTTTAGGACTAAAATCAAGAAATAATGTGCCGTACAACTATGTGCGAAACCTGTGCCGCGTCACAAGCATATCCTCCCTGGCATCTTGGAGGCATGGGGGCATAAAGGTAATTGTCCCTCCCACATTTAGAAAGCGTTGTCCGCACATTGTCCCTCAACAGACTTGTCGACTGTTACAATTAGTTTCAGCAGTCAATTCCCCAATTTACATGACTTTCATGATTATTGTCCCCGCTGAGAGTGGGATCCCCTCAATTCTCCCCGACAACATAATAATTCTGGTGCTTTCACTGAAAAATAATATATTGATTAGTTCAATCAGAGAGATGTACGGAAGAGGAAGTAAAAATATCGCTTCAATCCTCGCTAGATAAAGCTTGTTGTAAATCCATTCAATACCTATTGTATTCCTCTTTAACAATCTACTTGAAAAGGCCTTTCCCCGGGATCTTTGCGACCGCTCCACACTCGATCGATCGCAATGGTATCGTTACTGGATGAAATAACAGAGCGTGTAATTGCAACAGTTGTTTTCCTTCTATCTAGAAGTTATTTTCTAACACGCGTTTTTTACCCGGACTTCCGGTTTTGCATACAGTCTTCTTTACGTGTCTTCGCAGCGATTGGTTCCCGCTCCAAAACAGGAATATTTCATTGAAAATCCCATCAAAATCGGCAGAATTTTTGATTATTATGAACCGTTGAATAGTGAATTCATAGGGCATTTTGTAGGTATGAATTTGAGACGAATTCGAGGAGATAATGTCCTGTTTTTTTGTTCGACCAGTTGCAAGTTCCGATCATTTCCTGTGAATGAAACCACGTGGAATACGAAGGCAATGGTGCACTTTATCCAAACTCAGCGACCTTTTCGGTGACAAGCAGCCGACAACATTTTTTGTAGTGAGTTGAATTGGCACTCGTTCGCCTATTTGATTTTTTTGCTTTATCCGTACTTGTAAAATGCGCTTACACAAATTGAGCCCGGATTCAGTTTTGGAGCTTTTAGGCTCATCTCCGGCAATGTAGTAGGCACGTGGTATTTCCGGGCATATTTTCTGGGCCATATGGTACCGTGTATAAGTTTGTGAAAGTTAGCTACTAATTATGAGGGTATCAAAGTATTGGGAATTAATATACTATCATATACCTATATGAAATGCATAATTATGCAGCTGCGTGTAAAATAAAATTGTAAATATAGAAAAAGTTGTCCCTGGGTACAACGAGTGATCGTGGGTGTTTATTTTTCCTTAGTACGTGGTCTCATAGGTCTATATCTCCATATTCTGCCCTATTTTTTACAAGTCCTACAAGTTAATTTAAGATTTACAGCTATTTACAAACCATTGAGTTCGTCGCTTATTAACTTATAAAGGCAACAATGTTCTCCGAATTCATTTTTTGTGTGTTTAATTCATGCATTTTCACACGCGTGAACAGCATCGTTATTTCCAATGTTCAACTTCAAGTTAAACATTATCATCCCCCAATCATGCAATTACAACCCAGAAGTTATTGGAATGCAGCCCTTGGGGTCTCGATACAATGACATTACGGGTATATTGGATAACGATTTGAAAATTTGATAACTTCGAAATGGAATCACTTTCAATCGGGACGCACCGCTGGCGCGGCGGCAGTTCTCCCACAGTGGCCCCGGCACCGTCCCCCCGTCAAATTTGATCGTACTACCCGCGCGCAGTTCCGGGCATTAACACGTGCAATTAACCTTCAATATTTCTGTTCTCTGCCGTTCTTCTTTGTCTCTATATCTCCTCATGAATTTATGTTAAATCTTCATCAACAAATCGGCAATAGTATGCTGTAGTCGGCGTTCTATTTTCCTTTTCCCATATTTTTTCAGTGGAACGTGAGAACTACATACTTCGAATGCGCGGGTCAGTGCTGCATGCTGTGGGTTGTGTGTTTACATTGGAACCTATGAATGTGCTCAGCCCGTGCACGACCTCTTACCAAACAAATCGATCTAAGCTTCCGCGGGACTTTGTGACTTAATTCTTATGGTACTTGAAATTCAATAGCGGAACCTCCCGCGGTCGCACACATAGTTAGACTTTGAAGTGCCTGGCTATACATCATCTTCCTTACTCTTCTATTGTGTTCAATGCATGAACTAAAATAACATTCACTTCTGATCTGTAACATATTCTTTTTGTTTGGAAAGGGTTTTTATTTAATTCACCATGATGCTGCACGCCTATACCTTTAGTTTCTTGAACCATAAGGTGAAACTGGCCCAAGTGGTATATTATCCTTTGTGTTCAACGGACAATATCTCCCTTTAGGGTCCATCATATTGGATGGAATAAAAAGGCGCGGTTTAGCTTAGGATCTTGTCTACCCAATAAGCAAAAATCTGGCAAAAATGCCCAATTTATATTTTTTATAATTTTTAGTTTGTATAGTTTTTATTGACGTGATCCCTAAATAATACATACCATACTTTGGTGGCACACAAGGACATGAGGCAAAGTTTCATGGTTTTGGCAAATTTATATGTAACATAATAATAACAAAATGGTACTTCCTTAATGTCTACTCTCTATGAAATTAGCTGAAAATGTGTACTTCTTTCTTCTCCAATTGACAAAAAACCATCATGGTACGTTTTATTTAAGGATATTTTCAGTCTTTTTATTTGCCATTTAGATTCATGCCAATATATACTTTAACATCCCGACAAATGAGTGTTTATACTTACTGTTTCCCTCGTCGTGGCAGTGGGAAATTTGCGAATTACAACGCAGCAACGGCGTGTTTTCCATTGCTAATGTTGCGTCATATAATACCCTGGCAATTACTATAGACTACTTAAGATCCATGGACATAACCGAGCAATTTCCTTTGTTTTATTTTCGTACCTCAACAATATTCTGATTTTTAAGTTAATACCCAACTGACCAGAGCAAAATGGCCCTTCTCCATTTTTTTAAACTATTTCTGGATGCCTGGTTTGGGCAGTTTGACCAGGAAGTGATGTTTTAGTTAGCTATTTTGATTTTTTGAAGACACTAGCTTCTATGTGGGTGACACATGACTGGATATTTGAAATGTTTTACTTACTACTTTTGGACTCTCCTACTTATATTTTGAGTTTTCTCCTTTCCTTGTTAGCACGTCCCCTACCGTTGCAACTTGCTACATACAGCTGACAACAATTATTCAAGTTATTTTTAGGACTAAAGCAAGAAATAATGTGGCCGGACAACTATGTGCGAAACCTGTGCCGCGTCACAAGCACATCATGATACTTTGAATGCACAGCAAACTAAAATGTCACCTCTGGGTCATAGCAGTCAGGGTTAAACCGTTTTGGTATTTCCCTTCCGAGCTCATCTTGTGCCAATTTTCATGAAATCCCGAGTTTCTCAGTTTATGGTTTCTGCTATATTTATATACATTGAAGCATAACAGCACATTTTTTTTGAAGAGCGCCCCCCAATTTTTTCCTCCGGATATTTTTTGCGATGTTTTTTTTTGCCTTGGTAATGACTAGTAACTACCGGTGAATGCTGTAGAGCTCAAACTCTGTTTCGCAAAAGAAGGAATTTTGTTGTATTAGAATAATATCGGAGATCTCCGATAATAATCAACGGCTGCTGGAAACGTCCTTCCAGTGTGCAATGCCAGGAAATTGTGCCATATACGTGTCTACGCCCATGCATAGAGTTCCATCGGTTCAGTGCAATCAAGTTGGAGGTTCATTTTCATGAGGGGACAATATTTCATCATGGACGACACAATTTTAGCTGTTTCCAGCTCCGTCATTAAATTACAACCTGGATCCCGATTCATAATCCCAAATCGTCCTTTCTTTTATGCCAATTTATCCAACACAACTGTACAAAATCTCCAATTTTGAAAATTAGGGGCGCTTCTTCAAAAATGTGCTGTTATTGCTTTAATACAATAACACCGGCTTTTTGAGGATATTAGGTGCTTTTAAAGAATGTTCAAGATGGATCTTTAAATCGGGAAACCTTCTTATCAAGTCAGTTGGCCATTTCATTGAGTAAATTGTGCAGCTTAAATTGGGTAGAACGTTTCATACAGAAGTCCCATTGGATGCAAGTGAGGTTATGCCATTCATTCCGTCAAGCGTCTGCACAACGTCATAAAGTACATCAAGATCAATGTATTACCTCATTTGCATCCACAGGAATTCTGTATGAACGTCTACCCTAAATTGTTTATCAACTTAACATCTGATCATTTGCCATGGATGCAACAAAACATGTTATTGATGGATGTTAACTGAGTTCTCCATAGATTTTATTAATTTTCCTCATTCTTCAATATCACTGAACCAAAAACTGTGCCCTATACTTTCATCCAAGCCTAAACTATAGGAGTGCGTCATATTTTTAGTCTTACTCATGTGCGAATTGCAGTAGGCCGCAGCTGTAATCGCGCACGGCGATACGCATACACAATAGCTGCGCTAAAGCTATGGCATCACTCCTTAGTTCAGACTCAGCAATGAAGTAATGTAATAGGGCCAACCTACCTTAAGAAAACAGTCCCATTAAAGTAGTTTTACAGTTTACGTATCCACAAACTTCTTTGATGTCAGATGGATCTTGCTGGATGTCTCGAGCAATCCCATCAATGTAGTTAAAGGGGCGACAACCCCTTTTTGGGCATGGTAACCTCCAGCATGCGACATCCGAGACTACTTGAACATTCGCACAATGATGGTGACTGGCAAATGCGTGCCGGCGTTGGGAACAGAAGATGAAATTGTAGTGGTATTCCCATATATCTGTGCTTTGGTCATGTGCTCACACCATGATATGGGATAAGACCCGGTGTATGTGCCCTCCAGTCTATCCTGTAGTTCTTTCTTAATGGTCCAAGTTCAGCAATCCTGTAACACGGATCTCTCCACACAGGTCAAAGACTTCAGCTTGGTTTAGAATGCGGGGGGTTATAATCCATGAGTTGCGGTGTAAGTTGGTGTATTTTATTGCAAGCATTCCAAGCTTGTCCCTTGTGGTGGCAAGAAGTCTTTCTTTGCTGTCAGCAACATAGGCTCCCAGGTACTTGAAGTTCCCGGCCTTTGAATTCTAGGCAACATTTTATTTGAATCCTTTTTGCCATTAATTTTGATACTTTCTTAATAAAATTTAGGAGCAACTTTATTTTTGGATTCGGGCACAAATCCCTACAAAGGTCCATTACAACATCATTTTACCAAATTAAAGGTCAATCACAAAACGGGCTGCAAAGTACCAACAGTCACAACCCACCAAACTACAGGTGCCACGAATCCCCACGGGCGGTGCCCGCTCTTGTTGTTAACCCAAAAAATTGGATTTTTGGGCTATTTGCACATTTTGACCACCCTTAACTCCAAACCACAGGGGGTTACATGAAACAACTAACATATATGCAATAGGCCTACTTATACCAGAACCACCGATTTGGTCTACTTTTCAACAAGACTTGGAGCAATTTTTTGAGTTTTGCCCTTATGTAAACTGTCCATTTCCTCCTCCTGTGAAACATGGGAAATCCTTGATGCCCCTATAACCGAAAATGGTTCCAAGAGGCCATGATATGTTTTTGCGATTTAATAACCATTTTTCGTGCTTCAGCACTGGGGATTACTTACGTCCACTTCCTTCACTAAAATTTAAAAATATTAAGTAAACCAGGAAAAGCTTTCTCCCCACATGAAAAGTCGTGCATCATTAGAAAAATGAAATAAATGTCAACACTCAATTTACTTTCCAGATATCAGTGACCAATAAGTACAGTAAACCATCGACCAAGGCTATTTGATTCAACTATCAACCTAAAAGCACCACCCTCGGATCTTTTTCTTATCAGGGTATGCAGGTCCTTTGTTACTGCCCACATTAACCTACAGGAGAATGACAGAGTGACCTTTTCAATATTTCAAGAGCTACATCATGTGTTATCACTCCAGGAATTAGAGCTCTAGCATCTGTTCATAAAGGGCAACATATCACCTCTCTCATGGAGTTTTTAAAAATCCTAGGTCACTGAATACCATTGCCTTTCTTTGGTAATTGAAGGAAAAGGGGTTTTACAGAAATAACTTACAGATTTAGGCTATGCACAAATTAGGTCAGAGCCTTCAAAAGGGCTTTTCTATCATGAATTTATCCTTTACAATTCTTTTGAAAACATTATTAATCAATATGGTCCAAGTTCATTAACACATAAGAATCTCAAGATTTCTTTCACTTTCACTCGCGAACGGGGACAAGAACTTATCCAATGCGGCAAGGACATTCGAAATCTGTTGCAACTGTTGCACAATAACAAGACCAGATGTAAAGAATGTGAAGTGTTCCGGGCCGATTATGAACATCATTAGCTCCAGGTTCGCTTGAGCATTTGAGGTTAAAGTATGTCCATTGGTCCACTGATATTCAAGGAATGTAAATTGACTTGAGCATTTTTTCTACATAATGTGTCACTCTTTTCAATGTGGGACACAGCTTTTCCCGATTAAAATAATATTGTTTTAATTTTTAGTGAAGCAAATAAGTAATCCCCAGGTCTGGAGCACGAATATTTTAATTAAAAAAGCCAACATTGTATCATGTATCCCATAGCCTACAAATTCTGTGCCAAATTTTGAAACTACATTAAATTTTTAAAAAAAAAAATTTTACTTTTCTTTCACCATTCCGTTATATATGCTACCATGGTGAAGATTAATACACATGCATACGCGTGCGTGTTTCTTGTGTTAAAACGCAATTTTCGTGGGCGTCTGCTGATTTCGCGACGCCGGCGACGCGAAATTAAAAAATCGTCCGTTGTACCCATAAGAAGCTGATTGGTCTTAATAATCATTTCGGGTGAGGGCTTTTGTATATAAAGCTTTACACATGCAAAAATATCGATTTTGAAAAATCCGTGAGGGCGCACTTTTTCAAATTGCCAAGTGTCTCTTATTAAAGGTACTTTTTCCAAATTTACTGCATACTGAAAAACTAGATTCACTCAGAAAAAAAACACCAAATTCAGAGCTTAAGGAAGATAGGAAGAGGCCAACAGGTTAGCAAAATGTTTATGGTTGTGGTCTCTCCCACAAAGTTTTTTGTTTCATTTTTAAATGTATTACAACAAAAAACACACAAAACCCTCAAAAATTGAGGTCGATGATACTCGAACCCATAGTGAATACACCATAACAAAGTGGATGATGGTATGTGTGACCGCTTTGTACATATTAGGCCCACAGGAAAGAATCTATGATGACAAATGTTAATAATATGATAAATGAACAAAAAGAACACATGAAAACTCTTCGGCAAAAAATCTCCATGCCTATCTACTTCCATATATGGAAATAGTAATACTGTTGAATAATGGAAAAAACAAAGAAAATATTGTATATTCAACTACCTGGAATTGGGTGGTAAAAAAAACAAAAGCATGCATACAGGCAGCAGCACCAAATATGCTGAGCAAGTGGATTTCAGCTATAGCACTATTAACAGCTAATGCAATTATCAAATGAAACCTCAGTCCACCTCAAACTTAGGATGACCAATGAAGATAAAAACATGCAAAGAAACAAATGGGCAATTTTTTTTCCAACACAGTTTAGGCGATAAAGGTATAATCGGAAACAAGGCTTTTACACTTGTGGGCTTAAACCTTTGAAGTGCACAGCTATGCTAGGGAATTTTTCAATCCTTATTCTGATATGGTTTGGTGTGGAATGCTTTGCTGGGCAACAGAAGAATTTGATATCCACAGTATTGAATGGAGTCGAGCTATAGTCTGTTCAAATGCAGTCAGTATGAAAACTAGTCTTAATCTAGAGGAGGTGGTTAACCAATCCCATGATCCATTGCAATGTGGCCTATACTGTCCTGTACTAAGCACATATGTACTTAATATGGATAAAAAGTGTTCAAATGTTTAAGAACCACAAGACATTTTATGATCATCTAAAAATCCTCCGTCCCCTATGACTAATGCTTTGTGGTGGGCCTAATAAGTGTAAAAGTCGGGGTTTATGTGTTAAGGATAGAATTTTTGTGGGATCACATGACCCTATTGAATTAAAATTCCAAACTGATGCATTGGCGGGATTGACTGATCAACCCTCTGGTCTTAATCTATGTGCTGAGCATTTGAGTTTTTGTGATCACTTGCTGACTCAGTGGCATACCCAGCTTTTTAATGTTGGGGGACAGGCAAAAATTGCCCTTTTTTGCAACAACAGTTAATCTTACTGATTAAAGGCAATATTGCGGTCTTATATTTTGTTTTGCCAACACACCATATGCCGCCAACATACTGCCAACACTGAGGGCCCCAGCCCTCCTGAGCATGCCAATGAACTGTGCAAGTCCATTTTGTTATTAGCTTTAGAAGTATAGGTTGATTTTATTTCCAACACTCCAACATGCTTTCAGCTTTTTCTGTAGTAAATTTTACTTTCTGAAATGTTATTGGTGCCTTCGGACCGGCATAATAAACTTGTTGCCGGTGTAACCAAAAACATTTGCCTGCAGTGCAGAACGAGCTACAAAACATGGCATAACAAAGAACTTTTCCTGAATTTTTTTTAATTCATGATCAATCACGCAAATATTTTACAACCATGCATGTGCCTTTTTTCAGACTAGTTCAGATTTTTCCATTACGCCTTTCAAAAATCATGCATCATTGAAATGGCTGATTCGGATATCGACTTAGATGGCATTCCGGATATAGTCCATTAGTCCTAACCCTCTGGGCCCCCCAACTCATCGTAGATGTGACTTTGGCCACACTACACTTGTGGTCGGATTCACGGTTTCAATATGACTGGTTGCATTACTTTCCATAGTTAAATATACATCAAGGGTGAATTTCTTTTTGAAGATTTGAAGAATGACAAGGTTACACTATTACAGAAACATATTTTGTTGCAAATCGTAGGAAAATTCATAAAACTCATAAAACTGTATTCATTAGGTATTTTTATAGCCAAAATTGAGGCAAAAAATAAACAATTAAAGCCAAAGTACATGGACCATTGACTGAGTTGCATAACAATCGGCAATTCGAAAAAAAAAAAACTGTTTACAAGCGATGATTTTTTCCCAGCAAAACAGACGCAAGTTTTCTACACAAACTTGGTACCTTATGCTACATTTTTGCTTTAGAGAAGAAAGTTGTTCTACTCCACTTTGATATTGACCACATGGATAGACTCGACAAATCGCAGCTAAGGCGGAGGGGGGCAGGCCACCTGTGTAATCGAGTCAATGCCAAGATCAATCAAGTCAAATTGATCTCATCTATTCAAGTTCGCCCACCAAGCCTTGCTTTTGTTTATGAGTTTATGACACACCATGTATGCATAGCATTGTACTAACTGTATTTTTGTGAAGGCTGCCTTGTTATAGGACAAACAAAAAACAATCCCCCCAAATTAATGTCCTTGCTGATAATTACCACAGCAACAAATTTTCAAATTTGTTAACAGGGGATGAGTTTACAATCAGCCATGACCCCCGTATTTGTCCTATTCAACAAAAGATCTGCATTTAAGTGCAATTGATTACTGATCGGTTTACCAACAAACATCACTCAAACTTTCTATTTTGCACAATTCTTTTTCTTATAGTGCACATTCAGCCGTCAGAATTACATTTTTCTTATCGTGCTACGGACGACATACAAGTAGTGTTTGTAAGCATACATCTTTTGTATATAGTAAGAAAATAATTATTGCACTACCCATTTCAAAGGTCAAAAGTTCACACATATATTTTTTCTACATATTTTCTATAATTGATGTATTGAATCAATCTTGCAATAAGAAACATGGGCTCAAAATATAGAGGGCTCTCTGGCCAGGACCCAAACATTGGTTCTTTAACTTGCAAACGTTTGTGTAGGGATCACTCTTGCATTGCTACAATACCTTATCTTGTTTTCCAAGCAGCATAAAAATAACAGCAACTTCATGTTCGGGGCACCCCAAAACTCGGTAGAGAGGTCCCTAAACAATTTAAAGCCCAAGGGCCAAATCGCCCTTAGGATTTTAGTTATTTTGGCCCTCACAAAAAAAAAACAAAGTACAATATACAATGTGTAGATTGTAATGGATATTAGTCAATCTAGGCACGTCGCTGGAACCCATGAATAGCACGATTAAAATCAAATCACATCAAGTTCAAAGAGCAGTTTAGAACTTCCACGATTTTTACCCTCTTAAAACCGTTCGCATCATGATAACTACGCTTATCCTCAAGCTTATCACAGGCCACAACTTTCTGCCCACATGGCCCATTGTCCCACACCAAAAAGGATGTGTTAATATTGGTGGATAAAAAATAATTTTAAATGGTTTTAGAAAACACTCATTATGAGGATCGGGATTTTTGAAATCACTGCCTTTCTTCAGAGAACATCAAGACACTCTTTGTAAGATGCACTGGCCATCCATCAGCCTAGATGTTCTCTATTTTTGGTATGTCTTGATTTGCTGTACTATGTAATATGTCCAACCACACAGACTGTACCTGAAGGACAAATAGCGGACTCACTTCCTATGATGATGATGATTTAGATTCAATTTAGTCTGGTTCTAATGATAAGATGCGTACCCAGTCTTAAAGAGGTGTTGCCAAAGATGAGATGACTGTTTTGAGTAACAAGCTATTTCCGCCGTAAGGATTGTGCGATTGCTTTATACGAAATTTGACCACTTTCACAACATCATATTATGTGAAGAAAGGTTTGCACACCTCACCAAATGTCTTCTAGATGCTGCATTTTTTGAAATTCTTTCCCTTTTTATCATTTTACATTAATATCCAAGACTTGACATTCTCTCCTATTCTCCAAACCCACTACTATCCATTTCTATATTTTATAAAAACAAAAGCTCTGGATTGCTAAATCTCCACTTTTCTAATTTCCAATCATCCCCTGAGGTCTATCACCCTTCTTACAGGATCTTGATTGGTCATTACATGATATAGCATGATAGTACCTGCGTAGTGACCAACAAAATAGACATATCTTAACAAAACCTTTAAGCTTTTTCTTACCATGTCTTGATTGGCTAAATAGCTCAGATTACCCTATGGATAACAAATCAAATCGGCAAGGTCACCTATGAGTACAATATGCTTCATCCCCAAGGACCAGTTCGTGGGTCAGTACTTTACACATGAATTGACATGAACTGACCTTGTTGATCTAGATATCATGTATCATACTAAAAACCAAAGGGTGTATTTTCTAAGTACATTGAGTGAAGAAAGCTACTGAACTGTGCCAAGGGAATGTGAGATTTACTAGCTCATAGCGAGTAGGGACCCAGGGGGGCCCCCCCGGTTAACAGCCGTGGCCATCAGAAACGTCTATGTTTCTCTTATAAACCAGAAATGTTGTTGTGAGGACCAATCACAATACATAACATACTGCCCTGAGATAATGATCTGTTCTAGTGTGGTACATATCTTGAAGACACTTTAGAGCCCTATACATATTAGATGGGTACAATTCGGTGGACTCTAACCAAGGGACTATGAATATGTTTAATGTAGGCAATCTGATGACAATATGTGATATCAGAGGCACTCATCAAGTTGACCATAATTTCAGGACAAATTTGTAGTGTGTGTCACTAGAATACGTTACTGAAGGCAGCCCTTACGGAATTTCACCAATCTAATCTGCTGTCACCATATGAAAGCTTACATTAATACACTCGGTTTTAAAACGATAATTATGGGGGGGGAAAAATATAACATTGAATCACCTTGAGGCGGTCCAAAAATTATTCTGTGTTTTCACAAATTGGTCGAAAATCAACCCTATTATTCACAAGGAACTGCCCAAACAGTCCCTTGCCTCCGGACTTTAGAATGTGTTTTAACAAGATGACACAGACAGTTTCTTCGTACCGAATTCGCCACAAATTCAAAAATCATCTTGTAATTTCTTCTAACCCTCTACAGCAAGCTTTGAAGAAACCATATGCAAATGCACAAAAATATGGATCTTTTCTCTCCCATATAATTAATAAGTCAGCTGATTCCACAAGTATATAACAGTCTCAATGAAAAATATTGAAAAATTTGCAATGATCATATTGCTGCAAAAGCAGTTTTTTGACATTATTGTCAAGTTCTTGCTCACATGTCAGAATTATAATCTTTACATTTTGTAAACAAAATAATGTCGAGATAGATATTCTTCATCATGAGCTCTTATTAAAAGTCAATCATTCCACCCACTAAATTTCCCCGCCACAAAACAAAAACAAAAAGAAAAAGAAAATAGTGCTAGTATATCTCTTTCCTCCCTTATGTCCAGGCATTCCAATTAAGCATAGGATCTCTTTTTATACACAATTCTTCCATGACGGAAACACAGAAATGGCAGCAGCACAATACTTAATGCCCTCGTCGTGGTACTGCTATAGTGGTGGTTTTGTCGTTGAGGGACATCGGCAATTTGTACTGCCTTCTTCATCGCTACAAATCATCATCTGACGAGTCCGAGGAACAACTTGAGAGGGCGTCGTCTAGGTCAATAGACGTCATGGGCGTACTGGGCAATGAGGAGGACATGAACGCTACCGGAAGCCTTCGGTAATGCCGTTTCTTTTCAGCTGAAGGAAGAAACAAAACGAGCATTAACCAATGAGTTGATCACATACTATCCCTAGAGCATTTCTTTTTCCAAGGTGAAGGCATTTATAGCGCTTAACACCACAAAATTAAAACACTTTGCAACCATCATAGTATGGGGGGGGTCCAGAAGCATACTTCCCATATGTTTGCATACAAACCATCATGAACATGAAATTCCCCTGTGATATTCGTATATTTGTGGGTTTGTCAGTCCAATGCCTGTGGTATTTTGTGGTATTTAGTGTTGTTCCTATGAAATTATGTGGGGGATTTAGGGCTAGAAATATATTTTACATTGGATTTTGCACTGTGCATTATTTTGCACCTAAAATTCAAATACCACTGAAAATATTCTGATTTACAGCTGTTATATACTACCGTTATAAATGGATTGACCACAGAATATTATTAGAGAGCACATGTGTCCAGTGGAAAAGCACAGCACCATATTATTATAGACCGCTGAAGGTCAAGTTTGGAGTCCTGTTTTGTGGCCAAACCGTTTGTATCTCTGGCAAGACCACTTATCTCAATTGCCTGGTCAACCCAAGCAACATCTTGGGAGCCATTAGGGGAAATATTACAATTTTGTGCTGATAGGGATGTGTGCTTGGCATTGCCGCCATCTAAGTGAAGCAAAATGATGTGAAGATTCCCGAATTGCAGTCTAATGAAACCTTTGTATAAAGAGCTATAGTTTGGAAATGATTATTAAGAAATTCAAGATAAGGATTATGCCCCCTAGTTTTAACAAGGCATTACACGGTGCATAATTATGATGACACCACAACTGCCGGGTCACTTGTTTTAAGGTGGTATGGTGGTTCTATCACATTTTTTTTGAAATATTCAACTAATTCATTAATATTTGTCCTGTCTACACCATGACCTCATGTTCTATCATCCTGCCAATTTGGAAGATTCAGTTAAGACCATAAAGTGGAAGAATGTGTAAATATGCTAATAAACTCATTCATATTCATGACCTGTCCACAAGACGCACATGACCAATTTTGAAGTTCACTGAAGATTTGGTTTCTAAAGATGGTACAGTGGATTAAATCAGAGATTTTCTGACGAGGGCGCACTCAATTTCAAACAAATCGCGTTTTTTGCATATCATATTTCGCTTGTCCATATACTAATCACTTTGTTAAATAACTAAGCTCAATCGAAGTCCTTCATATAGAAAATCACAACTTGTTCAAATTCAGATCCGGAATTTTGTTATACACGGTATCCTATGGCACTGTAATACTGTACATATATGTTTACTGCATCAAAAGGGAAAATCTGATTCATCTCAAACTTTGGAATTAAGCATTTTAGGTAACTATCTTAGTTCTGGATGGCTATTTTAATTACTACACAAAAAATATTTTGAAATCTCTGAGTCAGCTTTAAGAATTTTTGCCCCTCATCCATCAGATTATGCCAATCTGCATGATCACATAGGCTCTCCACAACATTGGTTGTGGAGGCCAAAAACTAAGGCAACCCTGTGAACAATCATAATTTCACTCCCCATTTCAAGCAATTGACTCGGTTCAAAAACCTGTCCTCAAATTCCAGGATGGAGCTCTAAACAGTAATTATATTAGTTTTAAAAGGTGCACACAAGAGATTTTTGAGGCACCGAATACTGGTCTATATAAGATTAGACACTCATACATTTTCTTACCTGTATTTGGCTACAGAAATTCTTAAAAGAGAGAAAAATGTGATTTTGATTTGCATATATTTCAATGTAAACAACATAGGCCGAATTTCGTATTGCTCCTATACGAAATTAGAAATTTCACATTTTTTGTACCAAAAAACATTTCTCAGCTTAATCCTTTTCAAGATGGGGATATTTTTGATGGAAAGCTTTATGTTAGGGCAAAAAAATCAGTACTTTCGATTTTTTAGGACACCTGGTGTGTGAAATCTCTCGTTGCCACCTTTAAGTACTAGAAAACTTGTGCTGGGTATCCTTACCTGTTGTGATCGCCTCTGGAACTCTTTCATCTCGTCCTCAGTGATCGGAGCATACCCTTCTTCATTGTCGCTGTGTGTTCATGCCATCCCATCTCTTGTAACAACCATTCAGGGTAATAAAACAAGACCGGTAAAGTAGTTTCTTACTTTTGTAGGAGCAAAATGGTGTGCATTAAGGAGTGATGTACTATAAAACAATATTTAGAACAAAATGAAATACATATCGCATCTAGTTATTTTGTAATGTTTGAAAACAAGTTTTAAGCTAGCATTTAGAGCTATTTTTTGGCCAAGACTGGAGGGGGAGGGAAACACCTGTGCTGCTAATTTTGCCCAATGACATCAGTCTTAAGGTGCTTGTTCCGATTTACGTCTCTATTGTGTTCTTTACTTGTATGTGACCCGTGGCACATACTCGGACGTCCCATCAAGTACCATGGGAACAAAACTTGTGGTTTGATGGTAGAGGCAATAATGCATATTGCAAAGTCTATTCAATACTTTGCTAATATTGATGGTTAACCATTTTTAATGGCAGGTTTTTGTTTAGTTAAAATTGGGCATGAAATGGATTGAGGGCTCAAATTTCGGACGACAATGAAAAAAAAATATGGCCTTTAATCTGATATCAAAATTGATACTACTTCTGGGTAAATCGGGGGGGGGGGGCCAAAGACTAATCAGAACATGCACCTTTAATCCACCTTCAATGCAGGGACTCACAGGATAAACCTAAGGCACCTAACTTTTGCCTGGGTGCCCCTACCATTTCCCTTGGTGCCCTAAAAGATTTCTATATTCTATAATGCGCTTTTTAAACACGCAGCAGCGGCAAATTGCCTTTCCGCCCTAATTCTTTTGGGAGCCTGCCGTTCAATTGGCAGAATCACAATGCTTCCTAATCTATAGCACCAAGGCAACTTCAAACAACACGTGGGATGGCTTCAAAAAATATTTGAAAGGCAGGCCAACCGGCCTGTGTTGTCATCGATTGAAGTGGGCTAGGAAATCTTGGTAAAAGCTTCAGTCTTTCAGATACATTTTTCTATCAAGTGTAATGCATGGGCCTATCAATCGACACTGACCTTTTCTCGGCTTCCAGACTGCTTGAGAGCTCTAGGTTGTTCCTTCCAAAGTGGAGGTCATTGTCCAAACCGTTGTTAGTCAGGTGCTTGTTGCTATCAGTGTTTTGTGTTGTCTTCAATCTGTTGATGAATATGTTGGTTTAAGCATACAAGCAAAATTTTAATACAATTTCGTCACTGTTCTGACACATTGACGCATGAGATATATTTGACAAAATTAGTTTCATTCTTACCCTATGAACCATTCTCTCTTTCTTCGCACATGCAAATGAGCCATTGCAATTTGTTAAAATGGAATTATTAAATCATTTTTCATCTGTGAATATAACTTCCAACAAAAGTTGAATTCTAGCTGTGTTCAGACATACTTGACACATTCAGTACATTATGTGTCAGTATGTCTAAACACAAATAACTCATTTTTGACCTCGACACCGCCATTTCATATGACATATGATATCAATGTGAGGAAAGCATTTTGAATTTTAGTGAAGCTGATGTTCAGGCACACCGACACACAACTTTGACCATTAATTAAAATCAATACATGCAGCGAATTTCAAAATAGTATGCTAATGATACCTAGATATTAGGTAACATTACAATGTGATTATTAATGAAAACACCTACTCAATTGCATCAACAAAAGTTTACATATTGCCAAAATTTAACACTGATTTTTTTCTCAAAACAGCTTTTTTCCTCATGTGTTGGTATGTCAGAACCGCAACGAAATTGAGAAATTTGACATTGCCTCCTGTAAGAAAAAAAAATTTTTTTGCCAACTGTATACCCCAAGATCCTTCTTAAATCAAGTTCTCATGGGACTAGTGGCAATATTCTGCTTCATCCTATAGTCCCAATTCAATGATGTAAAATAAATCTAGACCACTAGTGGCCAACAACATTTTTGTTGGGGGGAGAATAGTATACCCGCGGTGCACTTCGAAATTCAATCCAAGCAACAGCTCTCACATTTCTGTACACCACAGCAATTCAAGGCTAACACAGTGCATACTTTCACGCTGGTGAGAGACTGTTACGTTTCAATGACGATCTTTTTATGTGAATACCAAGGGCAGAAAACTATGTTGGCTAATTTGCGATCTTTCACTTTTCTGAAGACTTACGTAAATAAGTAGTTGAATCCCTTCTGCAAAAATCTCAGCTGAAGATAGTATGCCAAGGAATATCAGAAAATGTCACCACTTTCATGTTTTCTAATCCAATGTAATTTCGCATGCACGAGATGGTTTTCGTGACATGCATCGTTTTGTATACAGAGTTCATCATATGTTGGAATGAACAGTACACTCTGTAGACGCTATGTATTCTGAGAATTGTGGGTATTTTTACCCCAACATTTTACTTGTAGTTAACCAGTGGCTTGTGCCGATTTCTCTGCAGTCCTGAAGGAATACAGGGGTATATGGAACCTCCCAAATGGGGCATCAACAGGCTTGGTCCAATTAGCATGTTTTAATTTGCTTTTAATTAGAGATTAACCAATTTTGTATCGGACACCGGATCGACGTCATAAACAAATGAGGGTTTGCGTGTAATATCCAAGTTTGGTTCCAATTGAACTTCCAACTTTTCAATATGTGGATCCTGGGTTTCCTACCGGAAATCATTTTTTACCGAATTCCTATCCCACAATGCACCCAACGATGTACGAGTAGATTGCATCACTCCATGCACGCTCGCGTTTCGGGCGCCTCCTTTAAACTACCCGCACATTTTGTGGCGCAAAAATTACAAGGCAATCAAAGAGTACTCGTACTGGTAAAATTTAGTAACAGCAAACAAAAATGTTTTTGCACAGTATGACAGAAAAATGCCGTATGAACAAAACCCATGGAATATATATGACGATTTTATTTTATCTAATCGCTACATCGTTGGTGCATTGTGGATAGGAATTCGGTAAAAACCTTATTTCCGATAGGAAACCCAGGATCCACGTCTTGAGGTCAATTTTAAATTTTCAGCCCATTTACAAATTGACCTATATGACATTTGACCTAGGTATGTGACCTTGGACCTCATCAACAAATGCAGGATCCCACGCTGCCCCCTATCACTCAAGTTTGGTTAGATCCATTGAAATATGCGGGTATACAGGCAAATGCTAACCCTTTTTAACAACAACAAACATCAACCAAGAGACTACCTTAACAGACAACAGTGGACAAAGTGATCCCTGAAAACGCCATGTGAGTCACAGTTTGCATCATAAAATTATAAAAACTGATGCAAACAACACATGTACAGGTATGATTTCAGGGCTAATTATTAACTTCACTATGAACGACAAGGAGTCATTTGTCTAAACGATACAGTGAGCTGTGGGAGAGAGTTCTTATTTGTCAACCCTAGCGATGTTAAAAATTGAAGTGGGGTACTGAAGTAAGCCCCCACTATAGCGCACTGAGACCCAGGACCAATGCAAACAAACTAATTAAACTGACAAATTTTGGCTGATATGTTCTAAGGAACTAGAAAAACAGCATTTTATAGGAGAGGTGGATATGGAAAAATGAAAGCAATTCAAGAACACCAAACTTAAGTCCGTGCTGCAAAATCTGCTGATATAGGTTTCAAACAATAGTCCGAGATATGCAAAGCAAGAGAAGATCTCGTGTGTATCCATGAAATCAATCCATATCTTTAAACAATATTTTATTATGTGTTCGCATTCGGGCCCATTCAAATACATGTGTCCTTTTCATAAGTCAATTTGAGCGCCTGAAAAGGACAGTAAATGTGAGTCCTTAGTGATTTGAAGAGGGTCCCTTAAATCATTAAATATTCGCTTGTTATTTTGCTCTGTTTTCACTAAAGACTCACAATAAATCATAGTCCCAGATGCAAATGGGTTTTGCAAAAGTTCTTGAACCACCAGATATCGATACCCGGGAGATTTTCTCCTAGCAATGATCATGATATCCATGGATAGCGCATTCTGCAGTCGGCGATATGTAGTCGCATTGACTCGTGGGATACACACAGCATCTTCTCTTATGCAAAGCTATGGCTAACCGGAAAATTGTAATCCTGATTCTTAATTTTTTTTTTACATCTGGGCGAGTTTCATAGGTTCAGACCCAAATTATGATACTGTGCTGTGGGCCATTCAAAACAAAACAAGGCCCAAAACTGACCCTCTGATGCAAACAAGAGATAGAACCCCTGTGTTTTCCGGAGATATTGAGATTTAGTTTCATTCATTTTACAACATTCTTATGGGGGATGTTAACATGGTATCTAAGTAGTACCAATTTAGATATCGTTTGCAGTCTGTGACATAGATACGTGGGAAAATTTCTGAGTAAATACTTTCCGCACCCCATAATGCAAATTCCAAGGCAATTCTTACATGATATGTGTAAGTGGTGCTGTGGGCCATTAAGGTGCTGGCATCTTATATTTTAAGTGAGGCCTTCTGCTAAGGGCCCAGCATCCCCTGCCGTTATGCAGACCCTTGACGCTAATCTCCTTGGTGCACTAAGAATTGTTCACGTTCTTGTTTGAAACCAATTCTGGGATTTGGATTGGGGTTCCCCCCCCCATGGGAGGAGTGGTGGGATTTGTTGAAGGCTAAAAAATGACAAATAAGACAGGATATTAATAGCTGGTCTTATATGATATAAAATTGAGTGAATTCACAACTGGTCTATGTAAAGCCTGTGCATTATGTGAAAAGTTCTATAAATCAGCATTCCCCACATTCTCAAAATTATTTCAAAAACACATTAGTTTTATAAATAATCTAACTGAAGCCTGATTTCCTTTCCAATGTTGACTGAAAATATGCATTTCCTTCTGAAAGTGAAATGCCCAAAATACCATTTAGCACCCCTAAAAAGCGAATGGACCTTCGACCGTGACCCCGGTCACACCCTGTCGACCATCCCCTCTTCCCCCAATTCCGTTTTGGCCCATAGCCCACACGGACGCACACATCCCTTATCATGCTGTGGGGGAGGGCTGGAGCGGGAAGTCAACCTTGGAAAGGAAATCAGGCTTCAGTTAGATGATTATAAAAACATTAGTGTTTTGCATAAAATCATTACATGAACTGATTTCCTTTACACCAATGTTGACTGAAAAATATGCATTAACCCACGTAAATGAATATTTTCAATCAAACCAGACTAGCACACTCAGTGGAGGTGGAGATGATATATCAGAAGAGGGATAGGAAGCAGTCAAAGGCTGAGTCAAAAACGCCAGAGCACAAAGACACACAGGAATCTAGATTTCCAAAAGTCAGGAAGCCCAAACTCACTCACAGTGGAGTACACCACGGGAGTAACAGGACCTCAGACTTTATAATGTGTTTAAAGACCTAGCCAAAGTTTTTTTGGAGAGGAGCCAGAGCGAGAATCCCGCAGAGAAAAAACAAGGCTAGGAATAAGCAAAAGGAGAGCTCTGAAGGGATGGAATGCGACGGGCCTAGAAAAGGGCCAGAAGCCACTATGCGGAAAAGGCAGATCCAAAAAAACAAAGGAGCGGGCCCCCTAGAGAGGGGACCGCCCGAACACCACAGATGAACCCAACGGGGAGCGACCCGGAGGAGATAAAGGTTGAGAGACATGGGATGAAGGCAAAAAAAGGGCCCGGCCCCGTGAGGCTGGGAGATAAGTCCAACCCTGACCCGGAGAAGACGCTACAAGGAGAGGAATCTCCGAGTAATTCAGACGGTAAAGGGGACCGGAAGGTAATAAAGGCGAGGACTAGACCGACGCCGCACCCAAAGGAATAATTGGGGGCGTGCCAAGGACTCGCCGACAAAAACTAGATACCAGAGGGAACTAACTTTCGGGTCAGGATCGGAAACCTTACAGGAGTCAATGGAACGATCCAACGTCACCAAGGGACGAACCAAACAACCTAAACTGTGGTAGGCTGAGTTAGCCGACCGAAAGGTCCAGACAACGGACGCTCGGAGACAGCTAACAAAGCCTCAAAATAAGTGAAAAGTCCCCCCTCAGGCTGTCACAGCTAGGAGAGGGAGGGACGATCCAGGCCTCGACTCGGAGGTGACCAGAACGCCGAGGAAAAACAAGCCAGACCTCCGCATACGGAAGCCGCTCCTTAACTCACAACTTTCACCTTATCAGGCACCAGGCACGGGCAACCGAAGGAGCAGTCAATGCTAGATTAAAAATAAACTAGCATCCCCCAGATCGGCGCGTCAAACCTGGCCCAAAAGTAGACAAAGGGTAAACCACCGAGACGTCTACCAGAGGGGAACCCAGGGGCTAGCTCTGCAGAAACCCGAGTCGAGCCCGCGGGCGACCCGAGTCGAGAGCACGCTAAACTGCTCGGGGAAGACCGAGCAGAAGCCAAACCAGTGGACTGTCAGCAGAGAGTAGGTGACAAGTCGTAGAAGGACCGAACGAACCCAACATGCGGAACTTCTGGACCAAACGACGAATCGGTATCGAGGAGGCAACCGGAAGTAGCCGAGCGCCGGTTACTGGCATAAGGATGCCCCCAAGGAAGGAGGCCCGCGAAAGCACACGACTCGGCACAAATATCTCCCGAGGAGAGAAAAGTGAAAGAGCCCCGGAGAGGTGCTACCCGGGTGAGGGTTACCGAAAAAGGGATCACCAACGCCTCGAAAAAAGGGAGTACCACTCGTCAACCCAAACTCCGAGACGTGAAACATGGAAGAATGACTCGCAACGGAGGTTTACGCCCCAGAGACACTCCCACCCGGGAGCGAGAAGCTCCCAACCGACCGAAGCTGAATTGGGCAGACCACCATGTCAGGAGCTCCCAGGTCGTAAGACAGGAGCCAGAGCAACCGAAGACGTGCCCCCAGGACCCGAGGGTACTAAGGGGTGAATCACAAGATCCAGTCGCACACGGCGGTAAGACAAGACCAAGCCGACTGCCAGGAACAACTGTGAAAGCCGCCAGTGAAGGCGAGTTCGGAGAACCCACCAAACAAGGGAATACCCCGACGCGGGGAAATCCCTCTAGGGCAGCACAGTTGAGACAGAAGGCGCGGCAAAGAAAACCCGCAAGTGAAGAGATCGAACAACGGAAGCCTGAAAACCGCTGGAGAGGAGGGGGGACCCTCTAAGACAGATCCCGACGAATCGGGAGCACACCCCGGGCCTGAAGCCCGAGAACCGCGCCAGGCCCGGACGAGCCCCAACGCTAGGCCCGGACGAGCCCCAACGCTAGGCCGGAACAAGGACCGACGCTAAGCCCGTAGGACGAGCCCCAAAGAGGAGGCCATCGACAAGCCGACCCAAAACCCCGTGTCCAGGTCCCCCCGAGGGAGACAGCGGACCAGGGTAGTCAGCTGGGAGCCAAAGGAATGTGCGAGAACTGTCAAGCCAGCCCCTAACTCCGAACAAACGGGAGAAGGGACCAGGTCAAGCCAGGCAGGCGAAGTCGAACGACCTCAAGGGCTAGGAGTTAAGCCTGGGAGCACAGGTAAGGTTAGGCCACAGAGCCAAACCACCCGCGCGCAGCACAAACCAGAGACCAGAGGGGGCGAGGGCATCCACCGGGGTGGAAGCCACCCCAATGGGGGAACCCGAGCATCAGCGTCAAGACTGAGTGACCAAAGCCCGAGACCGGCAAGAGCAGGCTAGGCCCTGAGGGCACCAGCCGGCATGTAGGCCGAGGTCTCGCGCCCCCCTGCACAAAGTGAGGATCGGAGGGCAAGGGAGAACAGCCAAGGCGCAACGATCAGGCTCCCCATACGGGGTGAAAAGCCAGGAGAAGGGCACAGAGCCCCTACCCCAGGACTGAGCCGGCCCAGTGAAGCCCCCGGAGGGGCCGCCGCCAGGCCAGCATAGGCATAGGCCCTCGTAAACCCCGAAGGGGGGCCAAGGTAACACACCCAGCAGCAGGACATCAGCCCTAGGCCAGGCAGACGAGGGCCCAGCCAAGCTGCGTGGGAAGAATC
>JAMKCH010016020.1:0-48515 GCA_023653785.1 Ophioderma brevispina
TTTGTTTGTTTTTTTTTTTTGGGTTGTTTTGTTTTTTATTTTTTATTTTCCAAGGGTTACCTCCTTCGAATAGACGACTTCCTGGAATGGTGGATGGTGTCGATGTCCTGCCTGGAGATTGCGAGTATTTCTTGGCGACGTCAGTGGCTTTCTTGGAGTATGTTCCTCTGTGGATGGATGGGTAAGTCGATGATGTCGAAGCTGATGAAGGGTGTGGCTTGTCATATTGTCAATTCCAGTTTCTGGAACCTTCTATAACTGAGGTCGAGTTTAGCCACTGGTTGACTGAAGTTGCAGATCGTGTGCTGGTTATTCTGGTCGAGAATGGATTACTAATGAGTCCGATGCGCTTTTGTTTGGCCGGGTTTATGAGCATGGTAGCTTGTTGGCAAAATTCTCTTTGTGTTTCTTTTAAAAAGCGTGATGATGCTTGTCTTTTTTTGCCATGGTGTCCATTCGGTCTGCGGTGCCAAGTTCTTCTGCGATGTTTCTTGGCTTCGTTTGGTGATCTGTCGGTAGTGATGTGTCCGGGTCGGTTTGATAGGTCTTAGTGTATATTCTCTCTAGGGAGCTTTTTTCGTGCAGGGCGTCCGCTCACTTTAATCACATGTTCGTTCTTGTCGGCGGAAGGACTGTACAGTGCGTGCGTCGGAGTCTTTATTGATTTGATGTCCTTCTTTAGGTTGGGTCTGGAATTCGTCGCTGGTGGGAGGTAGAAATTTATGCTGTCGATTAGGGTTTTACTGTCTTCTAATATGGTTTTCATTCTGCGATTTGTGGAGGGCACCAGCGGCAGCTACGACGGCGCTGAAGTTTGTGACCTCCTCGGCTTGTACATCCTCCACATACTATCCAAGTTTCGACAAGGGGAAAATTGTACTCGACAGAGACACGGCTTAGCATTTTTCCCACAGAACATCCGGCACCAGCATCCGACAGAATCAGGAAAGACCTCATCAAGACATTCATAGATCTCGGCCTCAACATCAATCCCATCGACTGCAACCTGAAAGTCCCAACTTCCTCGACATCACACTCAACTTGGACAACGGCAAAAACTACCCATACCGCAAACCCACGACCGACCAGTCTACATCCCACGCTTCTCCAACCACCCCCAACTCATCAGAACCTACCATCCTCCATAAGCAGACGTATATCAGAATATTTCATACAACAGAGATACCTTCAACAACTCATCAGCATTCTACAACGACGCTCTGAATCAGCGGATACAACGAGGAACTCACATACAGAACCGTGCAAACAGGACGCCCCAAAACGTAAACGTAACATCATCTGTTTTAACACCCCTTTCAGCACGAATGTCTCCACCAACATCGGACGACTCATTCATCAAGCTCATCGACAAAAACTTCCCATCCGGATCCAAACTCCACAGATATTCAACCGAACACACGTTCAATCAGCTACAGCTTCATGCCCAACGTCGCCAGCATCATCACAACCCACAACAATAGATCGCCGCTAAGTATAATCAACCTACACAACATGAATGCAACTGCCCGCAACAAGACTTGTGCCCGCTGCAATGAACGTTTGAAAACCTAACATCATCTACAGCGCCGAAATCAGAGTAGCGAACGGGGACCTAACCAAACTTTACGTCGGACTGACGGAAACACCGTTCAAGACTAGATTCAACAACCACAAGACATCCTGCAGAAATGAAAAGCACCATAACAGGCCAGAACTCTCCAAGTACGTGTGGAAGCTCAGAAGAAACAACAACCCTACACATCACATCGGTCAATCGTATCCAGCGCCCGACCGTCTCCAAGCGGAACAAGAGTTCGACCTCTGCCTCACCGAGAAGCTGGCCCATCATCAATGCCGACAAACTCAGACTACTCAACCAGCGACCCGACTGATTGCCAAGTGCCGCCACGAAACAAATTCTACTTAGCAAACCACCTCCAGCATCACCTAGGACAATACACTAGCCATATCTCTCCCCCCCGTCCCGCATTTGTCACCTTCCATCTCATGCCTCCCTCTACGACCACCACTTCTCTCTAGCTACGTCCGCAAAACGCTAATATATTCTTCGCGTCCACCGAATAGCAGGCAGTTGTCTGATGATTGCACAAGCGTGAAACTCCGGGTAACAACTACCGTTCCAGTAGGTTCATCAATTTATCTCGCTCTGCTTTGAAGCATTGAGCACTCTGCTGAAGATAGTCTCCTCGCCTATATTATATTAATTATATATTATATTATTATATTATAATATTATATATTTATATAAATTTCTTTAATTTTGACTTTTTCAATTTTTTGAAAATGGGTCAAAAATGGATGGTTCATATATATATATAATCTATAAGTCTTCTTAATTCTCTCTTATCTAATCTCTGATTATCTATAATCTATAATCTCTCACTCCATCTCTATATCTATCCTCCTTTTGCCCCATGCTCCTTCATGCAGTTTTCCCCACGCAGCGGGGGTGATTGAGTCGGCGCGCTCGGTTGAATGGTACACAGCTTTAAGCCGGTGTCATGAGTTTCCACTCGTGCTTACCAACAACAAAACAACCCGCAGTATTGCGTATAGTCACTTTTATTACACATGGTTATTTTGATCATCTTCAGAACGCCTTTGCATTAGTATTATGTAAAGAGGGTTTTAACAACAGTAAAGGAAAACTACGTTGTTAACAAGTAACGCCCCTAATACAGTTCAGCTGTTCCCATTTTCTGGCTTTCTTTGTTTGAAATTTGCTGTGGTTACGAATGTTCATTACTAAGTTATGATAAGAACAGTTAAACATCGGGTAACGGTCTATGATATAATGACACTGGCAACGAGGTCATTTCGTACTCGTAAATCAATTCATGCGGGCGGCGAACCTCTTGCTGGTGTGGTGTTTTCTTTCACATTTGGACCTTCACGTGGGCCAAAGGAGCTAAAAACGATAATAACCTAGTGCCAATGACTACACATGTTGCCGCCATCTTGGCCCGCTGTATCGAATTGCCGTCGATCAACGCTTCACTTCCAAAACAAAAACAACGAGACATACTATCGTTTATCTTAAAAATGACGGCCGAGTTGGCACCATCAACAAGCCAAGGTGAATCAAGAAACGTCAAAGATACTTCGCATGGGATGTTTGTAAGTATTTGTGATTGTCAGCTATTCATAAAAGTCCAACACTCCCGGAAGACAATGGGGGGGACAATGGTCAATGATTAAATAGTTGCGCAAACCGGAAGTGGTCGGGTCTCAATGGAGCATACACCTCCAACGGCTAGATTTGTCGTGGTGGACTACATCTGCAAGAATTGCAGAAAGGCACATAGGATTACTCTGGTCGTATACTGTATCTGTGGTGTGTCTGTGGTCGAAACGTTAACCCATAATATATTGCATGCCGTTATGAGTTCCGTAGGGCTACGATGATGTAACTTTAGTGAAAAGAGGGGAGTGGGGTTGGGTGACATTTTGGTGAACCTTTGTCCTTCATGTGAACCTTTGGCCCATTCACAAACTGCGACGGCAGAGACACTCTGGTCCGGGACCGCGTGTATTTTTCTTGTTTTGTAGCTCTGTGAATTGCCGGACACAGTAAAAGAAGTGCACCTGTCTAAACAACTTTGGTACAAGTATCACTCTGATCATTTTAAGTGCGATTTGCTGCCCTTCAGTTTCACATATGCATCTAGTTTCTCTCCAGTGAGTCCCAATCCAAAAGTTCATTTTCCTTGTATCATCTTACTTGCATTTCCAAACCACTTTCACGGCACAATTTAAGAAGGCTCTTCTTGGGTATGCATGTCTTAAAGTTTCCTTGTTTCTCTCATATGAGTGCAATTTTTTTTCTCTATCTCGTCCCTTTCTCAGCATTCTTTTTGCCTTGGACTCTCGTAGATGAATTTTGGAAATGCAATATTTTTGACAAATAAACAAAAATATTTTTGACAATTTTCAAACTGTGTAAGTTTTAAATTTTTTTACCCCAACTAAAAATGAATGGTATTTCTTATGTAGGGGGCGATTTGCAATCTAGGGGGGCAACAGGGGCCCGCTGAAGGGCCCCGGTGGGGTCCATGGGAAAAGCCCCTGGCGGTCGTCCACTCTGCCCCTGGAAGCTCCAGGGTTTTAGCGTATTTGGCGAGTCAATTAAGGCTCTCCGAAATTTTAAAACTATATGAAAAAGTGTCCTTTAACAGTATATGCCTAAATGAATGAAACAAATAAAAAATTACATAGTTGTGTAATGTATTTATTCGGCTATTTGCCAGCTTAGTGAAAGCTTAAATCACATGGCACATTATTTTTTATATGTAGGTCTAAAGAAGTTGGAGTTATAGGCCTATGAATTAAAAAAGCTACATTAGAACTTGTGAAGAGGGCCTATATCACAGGTATCATACTTTGGTTTGGATGGGGTATCTGAATCTCAGAACCTGAAAAAAGATACCATGTTAAGGAATTTTGTTCAAAAATTAGGATTATTTTGAAAAAATTTGGCCGACCGTGGTGAAATGGAACTAAATCTAACATCCCTATGAATTGACAGGCCCAAAGTATGATTGCATAATAGCGAGTCTTCAACAGTTGGAAAATGGCTGCCACATGAATATGGTGTATTGGAGTAACTTAGCATGATATTTTCATTCAAAAGAAAAGAACTGACTCACCGGGATGATACCTAGATATTCTAATCCGCTGTTGAGTTGTGCTTGGTATTCATCCACTTCTTCATCGGTTTTCAAAAACCCATCAATGACCGTTTCATCGAAGAAGCAGGGCATTGGCCCATCTTGAAGCAATGACAGTCCTAAAACAAAAGAGTATACGAACAGTAAATTTACCCATTTAAAACATGCCACCAAATATCTGTCCTTACTCCTTGGTTTCCAAAACTGTGGGTTTTGACCCTTTTTTAAATTGGGTTATGTGAGTGAGTTGCAAGATCAAATATAAAACATTGAAAATGTACTAATTTGTGGAGCTAACTGTGAGGGTTGCCATTCCTGGCAAAACAACCAAACAGCCTATAGGAACACTTGCCTTAATCAAATTGAAATTTGAAGTTAGAGTGGTAAGTCTAGATCTTGTTTTATTCTTAGATGGCGGTCACTCATTATATAACCCTAATTGAACATCTGTGATCTCTTCAGAAACATGGGTATGGAAAAAGGACATTTTCAGCCACATCCAAACTGGGGACCTCTTGACTTTCAAACTAAGAAAGTCGCTGCCATTTCCCGCAAACAAACTCTGTCTGATTTAAACTGAGCACATTAATATGTATCCAGATCTGGAGGCGGGTAATCAATACAAGAAGTGGATTAAGGCCCTTTTGGAAGGTACCAATGTAGAATCTACTTTTAATCAATTTTAAAATTCATTTGAGATATTATGCATAAGCAACACTAAACCTATGGCTCGGCCCCTTTTGGATTTAGATGCGATAATAATATATAGGCATAATATTCTAAATGCAAATTATCCTTTTGCAACTTACCAATAATGAGGCCCATGCCTCTATAGCGCCCTAATTCTTTGTAATATTCCACTTTCATAAGTTGGCCTCCTGAGACAAATTTTTCTTGGCAGAGCCTTGCCATTTGCCCAAGAAACTGCCTACGTGGGCCACCAAGATATAGGGCAAGCTCATCTGTGTGGTCTACTTGCAGTGGAATAGACATGTCAGTAGTAGTAGAGTCTTCTAGAATTTCAGTCATGCCATCCGTATATAAAGTTTCCTTGTAAAACAAAAGAATCGACAAAGGGTCACTTTTTAGCTTTAATCATTTCTTTCTAGGGTCTATGCTTTAATACAGTGATATCTATATTTATTTATTTTTTTTGTTTTTTTTGGGGGGGAGGGGTGCTTTGTAGCTTTGTAGGTTAAGTTTTGAAATTTAGGTTAGCTTTTTCCAAATTCAAACCTGATATTTAGGGTCACAGTCCAAACATTTACGTGTTTACCCATATTTCTTCAATTACTGTAGGCCCCATACTACATGCCTATACTCTATGGGGCTTACAGTAATTCCCGTTCGGTCAAATATGTGAGTACTCCCCCCCCCCCACCCCCGGGTTTGTATGCATCACATTTATCAGCAGAGTTTCAAGAAGTCCTTAGTTACAGTTCCTGCCATCATATCACACTCAAGCCACCTTAAGGAAAGTAAGTTATCACAAAACATGAAGTAACTGTATCATCATTATTTTGAATGTAGAAATATCATGTTGTTTATAAAATTGATTGTTTTCACGAAAAGAAAACAAAATCCAAGTCCATTATTAATAGGTGGACTATTCCAGGGTTTATTCCAACAATCTTGTACATATTACGAAGGTTTTATATAAACTGCAGATAAAAGCTTGATCCCTGGTGCAGTTTTGCCAAAAATGTGTATTTTCTTCACTTGCCATGGCCTTAGCAAAGACCTTTGGTCTAAGTCATGTCTATCATGTCTATGCAGTTTTTTTAACACAAAATAAATTATATAAAAATATTGTCAAACGCCCCTTTCAATCCTTATGTGAAAACATAACATAAAATAGCCCAGCCCAATTTTTCTGAATCCACAATTGAGAAATAAGATGGCATTTTTACCAATTATGTCACATAAAGTGGCCCAAAATGACAAAAATGTATAAAATCATTATCAGGCCTAAAAAAAATTGTTTGATTGGCGTAACCCGACCGACCATATTTTTACCGCCGACCCTAAATATTTTTATTTTTTTGTGTGCAAAAAAAAAAAAGTTTTAATTTAGTATAGCGATATGATGCCTCCACTGGGTCGGCAAACACCGTCTGAGTCAGTGGCGTAAGGGGGCAAATTTTCCCTCTCAGGGGGGTCAAAAGACCAATTTTTCCCGATCAGAGGGCTAAAAACGGCTGATTTAGCATGATTTTTGCAATTTTTTTCCCGCCCAAAGTCGTCAGGGGGGGCAACCTGCCCCCCGCCTGTTACGCCACTGGTCTGAGTCGCCGATTCTGGTGGTCCAAGCTAAAAAGGAATATCCAATTGCGTAACCTTGTAGAATATGGCCGCGACCATGGATCGTACGTACGCGTATAGCGTGTCTGTGAAAGGGATGGTTGGTTCAAAGGTGTTGTATGATAAATTGTTGACAAATAAATTCCAACAGTTTATATGAACCAGATCAATTTACACTGCTTTCAATGGGACTAATTAGGTATTCATGCGGTCATATCCAGGGGCGGATCCAGGATTTGATAAACATCAAAATTACCGGGGGGCTGAAAGGCTGAAACTTGTCCAAAAGCTTCCAAAATGGGCTGATTTTGCAAGATTTTGCAAAATTACCGCCCCCTCCCTGGATCCGCGCCTGATATCTCAGGGCCCCCCATGAATCGATTCATGTAAAATTTGGTGTGTGAGGGTTTTCCATCATGTTTTACTGATATATGGTCATGAAAACGCTGAAATGCAAAAACAGGAATTTAATGACGTCATACTTTGGTACTCTAAGGATTGCAGGACATTCAAAATGACAAATAAAGAGATGTGTTACAGGAAAAGTGAAGATGTGCCATTTGTTTTTGTAGGGTAAATTGGGGTAAATGGAACGCTTAAGCACTTATTCATCTTCTGTGGCTAGGAATGATTCTAAATTGGGAATCTTCTTGTTTCATCAACTAAAACATTTATTTTTACAAATTATTTCAGGTAGTTATGTCCCAATTAATGTACCTTTTTTATTTATGGCCCCCAAACCGACATGTCCTCAACGTTTCATTTACCCCAACGAGTTGGGGTTAATGGAACACCATGTTTTACAGTCGATTCGCGTTGATACGTTCGTCCCACTGGAGTTTTGGACCTATTCAATTAAGTCGGAGAGGGGTCAACCTAGCTCTACCGGGAAAATGAAAGAATTCAAATGCACGTGCCACACCGGATTATCTTGGAGGACACTCCAGTCATTTAACTCAGTCACCTGCCACTGAATACAATTTCATTCATGTATGGAAACCCACTATAGTGTATTTCAGGTCTTAACATTGCTCACAATAACATGATTAACAGAAGTCCCTGCGCCTCATTGAATTTTTCACCTCCGCAAGAATGGTACGGGGTCACATATCAGATGAATCGAGTATAGTATCCCGTACACAAAATTACACACATATAATACAAACTTTGTACTGTAAACTGATTTTTTTCTTGCTGTAATCATGCTAATACTTCTCGTTATCATTATAAACAACATTCATAATGATTATGACCCAACATGACTGAATGAGGCTGAGTGAGGCGGAATCAAATTCGAGTTCCATAATATTCTTATACTTTAAGAAATGATGCCATTTTAAGTTCCTTATTTTTAAATGATTATACCTTTTAAATAAAACATAATAAAATATTCATTTTAATATATTAATAAAACATTCCAATGTTATAAATAATCATGTTTCTGGGTCGGATCGCGTTTGAGTCGGGTGTAGCTAGTGGAGCTGAGAAGCTGCTTGCACTTATCCGAGTAAGCACCCTTGTTAAGAATAACAGTAGCACATCCTTTGTCAGCAGGGAGAATCTGAATAGAGTCATCCCTCTTGAGGTCCTTAAGAGCCTGATGCTCATCAATAGAAATGTTAGATCTAGGGGGTTTAGCATTCTTCAAAACAACTAGTGCACCCTAAAGACCCTGTTCCCAAGGAACTCCAACCTGGAGTTATCTATTTTTTTTTTTTTTTTTTTTCTGGAGTTTTGGACCTATTCAATTAAGTCGGAGAGGGGTCAACCTAGCTCTACCGGGAAAATGAAAGAATTCAAATGCACGTGCCACACCGGATTATCTTGGAGGACACTCCAGTCATTTAACTCAGTCACCTGCCACTGAATACAATTTCATTCATGTATGGAAACCCACTATAGTGTATTTCAGGTCTTAACATTGCTCACAATAACATGATTAACAGAAGTCCCTGCGCCTCATTGAATTTTTCACCTCCACAAGAATGGTACGGGGTCACATATCAGATGAATCGAGTATAGTATCCCGTACACAAAATTACACATAATACAAACTGTGTACTGTAAACTGATTTTTTTCTTGCTGTAATCATGCTAATACTTCTCGTTATCATTATAAACAACATTCATAATGATTATGACCCAACATGACTGAATGAGGCTGAGTGAGGCGGAATCAAATTCGAGTTCCATAATATTCTTATACTTTAAGAAATGATGCCATTTTAAGTTCCTTATTTTTAAATGATTATACCTTTTAAATAAAACATAATAAAATATTCATTTTAATATGTTAATAAAACATTCCAAAGTTATAAATAATCATTTGAAATTAGTAGTGGGCTTAAAAGAAAGATGAAAATACAATAAACCTTTTTGAATTTTCATGTAAAATTATTGATTTGTAAGAACATGTTAAAAAGAATAGGTGTGATTGACGTATTTCAAAGTGGACTTAATATTGACCATGTTGCAAAACTTTGCACTAATTTCTGAAACTTCAATGTGTTTTTTCTGCATTCAGCCTCATTTAGTATATATATACGGCGGCTATTGGCTGCCTTCACCATCTTCTTTATGACAGGCTTCTTCAAAATAGAAGCAAACCTAGCGGGTTGGCTTGATGTTTCAGGTATTTCTTCTGGTACCATCCTTATATCGCAGTTTATTCACTTGTAGGGTGATGCATTCCTTTCCAAACAAGCTACCTTCAGCTGTTTGGTTGTCTCAACAGATCTCAATGCCGTTCTGCAGGCAGTAGCAATAGAATCTAACAGGTGGAGATGGCAATTTAACTCATTGATAGATTTGTCCCAAGATTCACTTAGTTTCTTGATGGCTGCCTGATTGACAATAGCGCTAATGTATTGGAAATATTGTTAATCATGCACCCCTTCTTGGGTGGTTGCATCGAAAACCAAAGTTAAGTCTTTCGTCTTCATGGTCAGCGCAGAACATTTTAGATCGGCAATACTTGAGAGTTCTCTTGCCATTTGCTCTATTGTTGTTCTATGGG
This sequence comes from Ophioderma brevispina, assembly GCA_023653785.1. Classification (NCBI taxonomy): domain Eukaryota; kingdom Metazoa; phylum Echinodermata; class Ophiuroidea; order Amphilepidida; family Ophiodermatidae; genus Ophioderma; species Ophioderma brevispina. The sequence goes on from JAMKCH010016020.1 coordinate 10,006, forward strand.
GAATGGGTACAAGACTTTCAACATGTCGTTTGGCATAACTCTGCATTAGGCCTAAAAAAAAAAATTGTTTGATTGGCGTAACCCGACCGACCCTATTTTTACTGCCGACCCTAAATATTTTTTTTTTTCCACCATGTTTTACTGATATATGGTCATGAAAACGCTGAAATGCAAAAACAGGAATTTAATGACGTCATACTTCGGCACTCTAAAGGATTGCAGGACATTCAAAATGACAAATAAAAAGATGTGTTACAGAAAAAGTGAAGATGTGCCATTTGTTTTTGTATGTGTGTCATATATTGTGTGTTCTGGTATGTGAAACATAAAAAAAATAAAAAAAAAAATAAATAAAATCCGACCTACCTACCCTAATTTTTTTTCTATGTTACGCCAATCAAACAATTTTCTTTTTTAGGCCTTAATGACGGAACATTAGCACTAGGTACTCTGTGTGTTAAACTATCATATACCATCAAGTGTACATTTGTGCTATGTTTTCTAGTCTACCTTTGTCTCTTTATCACGCTTAAATTTCTCAGCACTTGTATCCTCCAACTGTTCTTTGAGTTCAAGTATCTCATTTTCATATTGACTGTTCAACTTCTTCTTTTCTTCAAGTTCCTGTTTAAGCTTTTGGTACTCTGCCCTTGAAACAAATGCATTTGTTTTGTCTTTACGCTTTTGTTTATTGCTTTAACCCTGTAGGTGAAATAGTTCTCTGCTCCAGAGGTCGGCATACCCTGTAGGTGAAATAGTTCTCTGCTCCAGAGTACACATGGCATACCCTGTAGGTGAAATAGTTCTCTGCTCAATAGTCCCCACAAAGTTTTACCTCTTTATACTCATTTTCTTGTATGATACGTCTGTCCTTGTACTTAAACCCTGTAGGTGAAATAGTTCTCTGCTCCAGAGTACAGCATACCCTGTAGGTGAAATAGTTCTCTGCTCCAGAGTACACACAGCATACCCTGTAGGTGAAATAGTTCTCTGCTCCATAGTCCCCACAAAGTTTTACCTCTTTATACTCATTTTCTTGTATGATACCTTTGTCAATGTAGTCTTTGTAAAGTTGACTCTCAATTTTCAAATGATGATGTATATGAATATTTCTTGTTTTCCTACCAACTGTAGTAAGATGCGGCCTCTCGCTAGATACCAACAACTCTATTTCATCAACTGTAAGGTTGTGCCAAATCTTCAGATTGCTTTGCATTTGAATGTCGCTCATGTCTTCGGATTACCAACGAGATTGTTTCATATGAATTAGGGTTGACGAAGTAAAGTTTGCCAGGTTGGACATTTGCCGAGTTGGATCACAGTGGTATATCATGTACAAATGACTGTGTTGCTTCACTTTTTGGTCCCCCGCCAAGTTAAGGGGAGGGAGGGGGAAGGGGGAGGAGGGGGAGGGGGGCGGATGGAGAATGAGACACCAGTGTTCGAAAAACAGTATAATAACAGTATTTGACCAGTGCATTGACATATAGTTTGTTGACATATAGTTATAGTATTCAGTTAAACAACAACACTTACATTTTTGGAGCCGCCCCGACCACTTAGCATTCGGGCGATCACAGGGGTAACCACAGTGCTGACGGAACAGAGTTTTTACTTTTGCATGCATCGGTCCTTGTTGAACCAAGATGGTCCCAGTAGGCCTACAAGGTGTTGTCTCTAGAATGAATGTCGGTTTTCGTGGCTGTTATAAGAACATGACAATCAGACCTATCTCTGCCTGGAAAAAGATTAGGGCAATGATATGCTTCAAATATAGTATAGCTCTGGCTATGCCTTACAGATTTTGAGGAAATTTGGAATAGAGATTGAAACCAAAAATTTAGCCTTAGCTGTTATCTGAGGCAGTTGCTCATATCCTTGGCAAACTCGAAACAAGCAGATGAGTTTCTTTGGCCTACATTGCTCCTCGAAATGCTCCTTCATATACAGTGTGATAAAAAAAAACATACATTCAGAATAAAAATATTAAATATTTAAGACGTACTTCTGCTCAAATGATTGCTTTGGTTGTTGAGAAGGATATATAACAGGTTTCAGAAAATGTTATTTGGTGTTATTTGGACTTGGAGAAAAAAGACGGTTTTGCAATTTTGCGGAGAGGAGACTCTCAAAAAATCTGTTCAGCCATTGAGGCCACACAAGATTGCAGTTGTTACATAGAGTAAACCTGGTCTTCAGCTGTAATTTTGGAAACAAAACAATTAACACCAACTTATTGTCAAACAATAGAAGGTGGGAGAATATTATGCCGGATTATAAAATGAATCCTCAAGATACAAAAGAAAATGTTCAGTGTTCAGGAATGTCAAATGTCCAGATAAGAAAGTCAAGAGGCTGATGTACAGTTACTTGGCTCAGCAAGTTTTCAGGTTGGTATAAACCCTACAAACAAAACTTGGGAGTCAAAGGTGAAACCACTTAAACTGTGTTAAGAAAGTTTTCATATTCAGCTGAAAAACAAGGGCAATTTAATTTTAAAGTTTTAAAGGGTGCTTGAACAAGAAATTTTGAGGCATCCATAAATTATTTTCTGGTGTGATATGTAGTGATTTTCATATAGATTTGACACGCAATAGATTCCCTACCTTTTATTTGGCCAGAGATTAGATATATTACGGTAGAATGGAATAGTACAAGATTGGTGTGTAAAAGCTCAGGTTGACTTACATTCAAAAATCTATGTACATACATCCGAATTCCCGAAAAACTAATACCAATTTGAGGTCAAATTACAAAATAGAGGCATTTTAATTTTGCTTTTTTGACATACGAGAAGAGAGAAAAACGGGCGGATTTTTCGCACGGCTTCATTGATCAAAAGCGCCCAATTTTGCTCTCCTCGTGACGTCAAAGTGATGACCCCACCACATCGTGTTCTCGAATTTTATTGCTGACACTGTATATGATGGAGTACTGAAAAGTAAATAATAAAATTTGACAATAAGTACAGAAATGATATTTTGTTTATTTCGTGGTGTTTTAATTATTATTGATATAAACACACCATCGATCGCATGTGCACGGGGGGCGGTAGGACAACGACCTGCTCGATTTGGGCTTTGGGGATCAAAACGGTAATTTGGGAACCTGCTACGTGCATTTACTATGGTAGCTTGTGTCTCATTTCATTACAAAAATTCCTCTTAAACCCTAGTCAATACATCTCTAATCTAATGAACATAAAGGAGAAATTATTGACTTCAAAATCCTCGGGGTTAGTGGATTAATCCCACTGCAAAAATGTCTAAGTTATAATTTCCAATAACGGTTCATTAGATTTAAAGATTCGTGACCAGGCTTAGACTTTAGTCAAGACTGAGTGTAACCGTCCGATACGCGTAATAGCCGCCATGCATACGTTAAGTCTTTGCAAGGACAAGCACTCGAGTGGTCGATTGTTGATGCCGATTTGAATTTCAGGCTTTTTGCTGTTCGGATGGCATGTCCTACCCCCTGGCAGTCAAGCAAATAAAAAAGTGGCAACACTGCGATATGATGGTTACAACGACGTAAATTTGGATGGTCATCACTTTGACGGCACCATTTGCCTGCGATGGGATGTCGAATCGTTTTTCGGTAAGCTATGGGCGCGAAGGAAAATTAAGAAGGGCAAAATACTCAACAAAAAAATGTGGACAATTTCAACTTATTTTGAATTTATATGTAAATCTACGTACTTATAGCTTTCCATCCATACCACAAATTTTCCCAAATATTCAGAATCATGACATATTTCCTTAAAAGAACAAAAACGTCTGTTGATTTGGAATGGTTTAATTCAATACTGAAACAGGCTGAATTTCGTTATAGGTGTCCTATGGAAATTAAATATGTCACAAATTTTTGGACCATACGCAAACAGTTATCAGCTAAGTCAGCTTAATCCTTTTCAGATGGGATATTTTTTTTATTTTTGATATAAGCTTTTCACCAGTGCCAAAACCACGTGCAAAAAACTGTTTTCGAAATCTCTCTTTGCCACCTTTAGCCAATTTGATTTACAGCAAAAACTTCAGGTTTAGTTCTCACATTAATTTACGATGAGTATACAGTATGTTGTGCAATCTAATTACATAGAGATGTAATTGTAAACAATAAATCTTCTGAGCAACATTTATGTTAATGAAATGAGCATTGATATGTATGATTTTATATAACTGAATCTTTATCTTGTACTTGTATCGATACTGGTCAGAAAAGTGCACATTGTGGTATTATTTCTTGTTCTTGTTGTTAACACAGTCTTTTATTGCTTCTTGATGAGTGAGTTAATTGGATATTAACAATGTGCTCTGGGATCTTATTTCTGTATTGATTTGAGCAATTGGTATATGTTCAATGTGATATTTAACTTCATAATTTGTTACCAAACATAGCAGACAGTTTGATGAAAACTGATATATTTTTCAAGAATAATCCAATACCACGGAATGGACGGGTGAATTGTAATTGCGATGATGGGTTTGCTATGGGTCAGTTCTCCAATGTATGCTAAAGGGGCCATAACAGAATTTTTGGCAAAATAAAAAAATTGAATAGTTTCTGAACCCATAATTGAAAGACACCAAAGTAAAAACTTCTGATAGCTTGGTCTCCCAGTAGCAAGCAAAGCAATCAGTTCAAGCAAAAGAATGTTCACCTTCAGGTTCTTCTGCGTGTTTCTCGATCGGTCTTTGGTTACACCCTGACTTACGGTAATAGTACGATTGTGATTCAGATGAATAGGCCGTCCGTATTTTTCTTCATGTCGTACTGAAATTTGAGCCCTCAAATCCATTCATTTCCCAAGATAAACAAAAAAACCCCCGTGTTTTACTGTGTGTTAACATCAATAGCCCCTAGCACGGGATTACATAGGGCTTTGCAACATGCATTAATTATTGCGTCTACCATCAAACCGCAAGTTTGTTTTCCCACCAGTACTTGATGGGTTGTATTGTGGAAGTGCCAGGCTCTCATTCAAGTAGAGTAGAGGAACACAATACACATAATCGGAACAAACCACCTTAAACTAAATTAATTTTACCTCACCGTGGGTTTGTTTGCCCTCACTTGATTCCAGTGGGGATTGCTGTCACCAGGTGTTTGATAGCCACCGTTGCGACCAGAACAGATTTGTTATTGTTGCATTGCACCACCGGCTCTTGTTGAACAAGATGGTTTTCCAGTAAAGGTCAGGTCTCTCGCTGCCGACATTTATTCTCGTTCTTGGCATTAATAAGAACATGACAATTGGACATCTCCCTGCTGGGAAAAGCTCAGGGCAATTCCTGCTCTGGCTATAACTACAGATTTTGTAGGAAATCTGCGAAATAGAGAGCCCACCAATGCTTACCCTGGCTGTTATCGACCGTTCGCTTTGTTCCTTCACTGGCCAACTCTGAAAATATGGCAGTGGTTCTTTTGGCCCCCTCCGATGCTTCGCGATCTATTCAATGCATTACATTCCAGTTGGGATGTGATACCTGGTTTTCTTGTCTGTAAAGACTGTGAGAAAAAGGTTCACCTGGAATTTCCATGAGGCAAAATGCAACCTGGACCCTTTGGTCATATCTTTGTTCTCGATGAGTTGAGTACAGGACATTTCTTTGATTATGGTAGTTACCACGCAGCTACCACCGGTAGACACGGATTACCTACCAACTACGACGTACTCACTGCACTCGACAGGTGATTCCGGTTTGTATCTTTTGCCGCATAGCGGGATAGCCGTACAACAGCGGCTCCCACCAGTGTGCCTTGCACCGTGCGGAGTAGCTACGTGGTAGGTAAACGCTTCATCAGTTATTTCTTTTGAGGCCACAGTATTTTATCTGGCCAATTTTGTTTTTTTTTTTTAAAAAAAAAAAAAAAAAAATTCGCATTTTTTATATTAAATGTGCGGGGATATGGGGGTTGTTGATTGATGCCCGGATTCGAGATTCGTGAGATTTGTCCCTCACAAATGAGTAAAAAGGCCTTAAACAGAGAATAAGAGTGTCTTTTTTTAGAGCGACCCCACACATGCATTATCCATTATCAAAATGGAGCCTTAGTTAACGCGGTGTTTTGTAGCTACGTGGTAGTTACTTTCATGCGTTGTCCCTACTCCAGGTACTTGTCTACTTCACCTATCACCTCCCACCCTTCTCTCCATCCCAGTGGGCATTAAGGCGTAGCCATCGTGATAGGCTGTCAAGTAGACGCCTCTCAATGTATAACCTAAGAACTGTGACTTTACCCATTTTGCCCTATCATTGCAGCTACTGCCAACGCAAAATAACAAGTGTGTCACTGTGCCTGAGGCTGCCGCTGGTTCATGCAGACACGGTGTAGCTGCGTATAGGCTTTTACACAAGTGAGTAAAGAAATACGGGCGTTGTAGCAAAATTGGCCGGGATATTGAGGAGGGGAATGGCCCCCCTACTAACATGGAGTCCTTCCCCAGGGTACTCCCCTGGGTTGTCAGGGGCTAGGGCAAAAGAAGATTAATATTGTACAGAAAAGGTCAAGATTTTGCCATACTTTATACGAACAGACAATTGGACGTATCCTACCTGGATGATGAAACGGTGAAGAGCAGGTCTCGGTCCAGTTACTTAAGTTTGCTCTTCTCAACATTTGGGGAAGGATCACAATGTCCATCCAGAGTTCCACTACCATCATTTATCCCTTTTGAAACGGAAGGGATTCAGTCTTGAGCCTGAACAGAATTAGAAAAAAAATAAACTTACAATGGTAACACAAATTTACAGCTCTTTTTAATCTGTTTTTTTTGTAGGAAGCAAAACAGCTTCTTGTTCAAATCTTGATAAAAAAATATTTTATTAGTGCTCCCAATCAATTGTATAGTAGTGCAGTGTTACTATAGCCGTAGGCTCCCCAATTTCATTGTAAGAGACTCGTACCATGTACAGGTCAAAATGTTTTGATTCTGTAGAATTGGGTACAACTCCAAAACAACTTCAATTGAAGATGGAGTGGTTTGCATTGGTGCCTCATCTTACCCCGAGTAGTATCAATTATGACTCAAGTGAAAGCATTACATTCATTATTGTCACCCTGAATTATTAATCGTTTTTCAAAATTAAATAAATATAATCTATATGGTGCCTGAGTAAACTTTGTATGCATATACAAGGGGTCTTATGTGGATTAACAGATAGGTCAAATGTCATTCAGGGGTCCACTTAAGGGTCATTAAATTGCTCTATATGCACTTTGGTTGGACTTTTTTCACTTAGCATAGATGTAGTGCAGTTGAGGATCAAGTTCATAACTTGGTGTAGCCCGCTTCTCTAGATTAGTCGAATACTTGTTTACTTGTGGTTTCACTGTTTTCATTGAACTCATTAAGCTCTCTATAAATAAGGGCACAGTGACTGCTAAATTTGAGTTGCACTCAATTTTAATACACCTTTAATCCTCATGTTTTCTTACTTAGGATTAATCTTAGTGCATTTAAGTAGGTCAAACTTGTGTGGACTTCACGCATAATCACTGTGTTACATCTTACATCTCACGTAGCACCGAGTGGCCAATTCATCGATTATTGAAATCTGATCAAGACGTACTGGCTAAATAGAGGGGGCGTGATCAGACTGGATAGGCCAAAATGAGCAAATGCGTAACACACTTGGTATACTTATACATTGAGACGGGTTTCTTTCTTAGCGTATCCACAAGTTCATGGTAATGGCGTGTGGTGGTGTCAGGATTTATTCACTGAGTAAGCTGATCGGGGAAAGCTCCTAACATGTCTTATATGGCGGAACAGATGGGAACCTCAAAGGTCATTCTGGGGTCACTTAGGGCCATTACTATTGCTATCTTATTCTTTGAGTACATAATCGGATGGACTATTTGGGACCTGCTGTCCCTATTTTTAGTTGATACGGCTTTATTACCTCATCCCCAAACAAGACCTTACTCAGCCACTCCATGAAAATGTATTGCTCGGTGTTTATGCAGTTTCACATTGCAGATGTTAGTGCAGTACGCGGATATTCCAGTATCAATTCATGTTATTTGAAATTGTGGTTAGTGTGCATGATCATTTTTAGTAATTTAAAAAAAATTAAAACAAGAAAAAACTGTATTTAACGCGGGAATAGTCTAGGCAATGGAAGAATAGAAAATGCATTTTACACTTAAAAAAAACCTACCCCAAAGCAGATTAATAAGAGGCTAAAGAATCCAGGTAATTTGTGGCTTACTTAAAGTTTGCCATAACTTTAATCACAAATTGTCTGTTACATGAATATCAGACTCATACTAAGAGATATTAAAACCATATAGGTCACAGACGGTCAAAAAGGGTGCATGACGTGGGAATCAACTTGTGTTTTCTTGTGTAAACGCCATTTCCGTCATCCGCTGGAATAAATGTCAGCGAAGGACAATTTTATTAAAAAAATCGTTCTGTTTAGCCATAAGGGTGCTCATTGGTTTAATCATTTCAGGTGAGGGATGATGGGTAGAAAAGCTTTACAACCATTACAAAAATATCAATTTTGAAAAATCTTGAGGGTGCACTATTGTGTCAGTTTTTCAATGTGCCAGTGTCTCTTTAAGAAAAGTTCTTTATGATGATATAGAATAAAATAGATAAATGAATGTATATAGACATGCATATATCAGGTGGTACATGTAACTCTATCAATGGTTGGGGTTTGAGTATTATTTTCCAGTGTGCAAAACGTAATGTTACAGAAATAACCCGATTACATTTTGGGCGCTTTTGTAGCTGTATTTGCTTTTCACATTAGCATGCTTCAAGTTCGTGATTGTTCAAAAGGCGGCAGTGGCGTACGAGGCAGTTGCTCCAGAGGGGGCAAAAAATTTCCCAGTCGCACTCCCAGAAGGGCAAAAAATTGCAAATTTACTTTAATGTTGCAAAATGTAGGCTGTGAAATTGGTCAAAATTTCTTGTTTGCCCGAAAAAAAGGAGGGGTGAAAATGGTATTTTGGTTCCCTATAGTCCCCGCTATTTCAAGCCAGAGGGGGCAACTTGGCCCCCCCCCCGGTCGGTATTGCCACTGCAAAAGTGCAAAATTAACAGAATAACAGAGTAACTCAGATTGCAACGGTTTTTTACACATTTTGTTCACATTTGCCCCCTTTTTGTTGCAATAATGTACAGGTACAATGAACAAGACACAATTGTAAGAGTTGGAAGTAAGGGCAAACTGTTGACATTGGGAATCAATTTGATTAACACTTACTGGGTTAATTGTTTGCCTCCTTGTACTTCTTGTGTGATTATTTTAGGTGAACACCTTCCTAATGTCTCTTTGTAGTTCCTTATCATTTACTTATTTGGTCAGACCTAAAAAAGGACAAAGTATTTAATTATAAGATATTGCTGTTTCACTTGAAGTATATCTTGATTTGTCTGGACGGAAGAACAACCGGCTTGGGTTAAGATATTTGACTATTTCTTATCACACAAATGCAAGTTACTGTAAACTATAGGTTGTGTTAACTTACATGTAGATTTCACTATAAGCTTCAGCAACAAATTTTTACAGTTAACACAATCTCAAAGTTAAAGCTCATTTATTTTTAAACTTGTAACTCTATATATAAAATATAAGGTTTTGTAACAAGAAGCAAAAATATTATTAAAGGATATGGATACTCATATGTTTTGAAGCTTTTGTTTGTAATGAACTTCCTGATGGTTTTCTGACATTATGTTACATGTATCATGGTACAATGCTAAGCGTGTGTGTTTATACAGTTTCTTATAATAAATTGCAAGGTGATAATACCTTGATATTTTATTTCTGATTTGCCCGTTGTCTGTATATTGTACAAGTTGTCATATGCAATGGGTAATAATCACTCTATAGTGGACAATGGATATTTATATAAGTATGTAAGAATAAAATTCAGTGTGAAAGGTTTGTGAAAAGTACAAAGTACATCCTTGATGTTGAAAAATCCAAGGAAAGTATAAAATGAGTACTCATTAATGTTGTAAAAATCCTCAATCCAAAGAAAATACCCTGTCTTTGGGACTGCCGGTGTGAAAGTAATCATAGTCCGGCTGGTATCATAGTCCAGGCTCCATAGACGACAACGGAGTAAAGCGTGAAACTAATGTTGCATGAAGAGTCAACTGAATCGATTGCCATATTTATATTCACCATTGTTCTTGGACTGTGAGCCCGGAGGACTATATCTCCTGCCACACTGGTGTAATGAAACTGAGAGCCAACCCCCCCCCCCAGGGTCCTACCTACCATGAACAGGTACTGAATAAACCGTGACCTTGTAGACAGATTATCTGTGCAGTATAAAATGGAGAATACAATAGGTAGGATACTACATTACTTACGACGCAGTAATCATATCATGACACCTGTCTAGTCTCAGTTGTTGATGAATACCAGAACATGTGTTTCGATCCGAGTTCATATCTCATCCTCATTGTGCTTGAGATTCTTCTCTGATGATTGGGGAGAACCATGCATAACTATGATTGTTGACAAGAATCACATATAGGCCTTCCCGAGAAATTTAGAAATTAAAACAGAAATTAACTTATTTTGCAGTCAGAATGGTTAGAAAAGGATAGACAAAATGCCCTTGACCACGGTCAGAATAAGAAACTATAAGGTATTGCATTTCGGTTACTTTATTCTGTCCATTTCTGACATTAGTGACTTGGAAGTCTGGAATTTCTTTAGACAGGGTATTTATGTCAATGCCATTATACAAAGGGCAGTTCAGTAGTAGTAGTAGGGTAAACAACTTCAGTGACAAGTACTGCTTTCCAAGCAGGCCCTCGTTCAAAAATTAGAGATCACGATAGAATAAAATTAACAGCAGATATGAAATCAGATTATATGATAAATTAACAAGATTTATGTACAAACAGTTCAAATGAGAAATTTATAAATATTAAATAATATAAAAACACTAACCTGTACTAAGAGCTTTGATCTAAAGTGGTATAAAGACATGCTCTCAAATTTGTTACGAATTTCAGGTGAAACATTGTTCCAAGTATGAACAGCCTTGAAGTCAACTTTCGTTAACTAGAATTAGAATTGAATTTTGGACTAAGAGAATTTGAAGTACTACGTCTGGTTGCATAAGAATGACATGATCAAAATCATACATTGAAGACAAATAACATGGACTAAGATTTCTTAAACACTTAAATACCAGTACAAGAACCTGATCATACCATCTATCATTTTGTTCCACTGTAGTGATTTGTTGGTGTCCTAATATCAGCAGACAAAATTGTCCTAGCCAATGGTTATGAAGACCTGTACTTCTGTTTGAAATCAAAGAAATGATCCAGGCAACACTTGATAATCACACGTGGTTAAAACAAGGTATAGATAAGAGAACAACCAGTTTGATGGGAAGATAATACACGTTCTAATGAATGACTTATTTAGATACATGTGGCATAATGCATAACATGAGCTGACCATGACATTTTACAATCAAATTTTATTGTCTACCTTAGGTACTTAAAATTATTTTTGCAATACTGTAATTTCCATATATATAAGATTCATGTCATTAATGGCCATGTCCGACGATATATTTCGTTCCCAGGGGGTGTGTCCCCAGGCCGATTTTACCGGAAGGGGTCAAATTTTTTTGTATTCAGAAGAAGGCTACTACCGTATTTTCATCATTACCTGTGCAAATCTTAGAGCTAAAGGAAGTTTGGTTTGGCTGTATAAGACCAAAATATGCCACATTAGTCGACCAATATTAATTTTACGCAGTACTCTATGGAATTACAAAATCACTTCTTTAGCTATCACTCCCAAAGTGGGTTGAATATCGGCGCGAAACTTACAGATGGGCTTGGAGTGAAGGCCATTCTTCAAGAGACAAAATTTATGACTTAAATCGCTAATCTACCTTTAAACTTCAAGCAGTAATTGCCAAAAGCCATAGTTTAGTATGTTGACATTCAAAGTACGTTTGTTGGCCTGAAACCAGACAGGAACACTACAAAGACAAGCTCTTCTAATTGATTTTGAAGGTCAAGAACATTCTTGCTCTCATGATTCTGACAGTTGATGAAAATAATAACGCGGACCTTAAATGAACCTTAGGAATACCTATATTAACATTTTGAAAATATAACAATTTACAAAAACAGTAGCCTATTGTTTACGTATGATTCAAACCACAAAAGTTTGTTTCCCTTCTTACACCATTAATTATTAAGTTACGAATTACAATTTGCGTGATTACGTGTGTCAAATGCTTTCTTTAAACTAAGAAAATCTAGGCGCCCGGTCGCGTAACCTTATCCATTTTTTAAGAATGTACCTGAACGTCAAGAAAAGTCGTAGATGTTGAGTGGTTGGCACGGAAAAGAGATTGAGAATCAGGACAGTAGACTTTCATAGTTAAATACATATATGCCAATTAGTCATTCACTGCCCTTCCAATAATTTTGGAAGGAAATAAGTGGTAACACCAGAATAGGCATACTACATCGGTTTGTTCCCAATTTAATTTACATAGGAAAAAAACACAATTTAAGTACTAATTTCAGAAAATTTTAAATTTATTTACAGCACATTGTTCAGAGCATAAAGGAGTACAATGTACATGTGATATTTCTATCCTTTCAAATTTCGACCCCGTTCTTCACCAATAGATAAAATACCTATTCAACTCCAGTGTGCTTTGCATTTGTGGCGCCATTGTCAGATTTTATGTTAGGCACAGTTTTTAAAACACTACTGTTGGAATAACCTTTTTTTAATCACAGCACACGTCCCACAAGTTCTTACTTTCATTTATAAGACAGCATCAGTACAATAATTAATTTTAAGAGAATACCTCATATTATCGCTTGTATTGCTAAATTGATTTTTCAAATATGCGAATCAGATGGATCATTGTTTTCTGCGTTTCCTAAAAGAGTAGTCCCCGTCTTTGGATCACCTTTAAATAAAAAATCAATCCATCAGTCAATCAAGTTTATTTCATCTCAACATAACATATTACATCAAAATTCAATAAAATTAAAAAATGGGAAATCAATATTAAAAATATAATTAGATAATTAGAAACGACATTAATGGTGAAATGAGATGGGGACACTACTAAAACGCATAGCGTGATGTGTAGTGCCCGGTAAATAAAGAGGTATAAAATACGATAAATTGTACAATTTGAAAGCCCAGAGCATCGCTTAACAGTTATAAACCTTATAAAGTAATTTATAAGAAAAAAAATAAGGCAAAGATGTTCTGGGTTAAACAGGACAAACAAGACAAACAGATATACAAACTACACCACAAACTAAACACACGTACACTGACAGGACGGACAACATGGACAAGACCGAACAGAGGACTACTCAAGGTTTATACCAGCAGAAAGGATGCAAGAAAAAAATATGAAAAATGGTAAATGTTGTAAAGGCCTGATGAGTGTGTTTTTTAAAGTTGTTTTTAAAATTACCGAGAAAGCAGAGAAGTTTGTTTCCCTTATACAACATAATTATAAGTTTTTTTACGATATTACAATTTGTGATTATAACCGTGTCAAAATGCTTCTCTTTAAAATCAAGCAATATAGCCGCCTGTCGCCGTACCATATCCAATTTTTAAGAATGTAACCTTGAACGTCAAGTAAAGTAGTAGATGTTGAGTGGTTGGCACGGAAAAGAGATTGAGAATCGACAGTAGAATTTCATAGTTTAAAATACACATATTATGCATTAGTCATTCACTGCCCTTCAATAATTGTGGAAATAAGTGGTAACACAGATATAGGCCTACGTACATCGGTTTTGTTTCCCAATTTAAATTTACATATGAAAAAAACAAAGTTCTAGACTATTTCAGGACAATTTAAGATTTATTTACACACATGGTCTCAGAGCAATAAAGGATTACATGTACAGGATATTTCTATCCTTTTCAAATTCTCGACACGCAGCTCCAACAGCACTGCCGCTACAAATACCTATTCAACTGGCAAGGAGAGTGCTTTGCATTGTGGCGCCTATTGGTCGATTTTTATGTTTAGGCCACATTTTAACACTTACTGTTGGAATAACCTTTTTAATAGTCTTCCACAAGGAAGTTCTTACTTTCATTTATAATTAACAGCATCATTACATAATTAATTTTAAGATAATATCCTCATAGTATTCGCGGTATTTCTTAATGATTTTCCATATTCGAATCGAGAGGATCATTTGTTTTCTGAGCTTTTACTAAAAGAGTAGTCCCGCTTTGGATAAACCTTTAAAAATCAATCAATCAGTCAATCAAGTTTATTTCATCGCAACATAGACTATACCATCAAAATTCATAAAATTTAAAATGGGAAATGACATATAAATATATAATTAATATAATAGAAACGACATAATGGTGAATGACGATGGGGACAATACTAACGCATAGCTGTGGATGTGTAGTGCCCGGGAAATAAAGAGGTATAAAAATAAGGATAAATTGTACACATTTGAAAGCCGCAAGAAGGCCAATCGTAACAGTCTAAACCTTATAAATTTAATATAAGGAAAAAAATAATGACAAGATGTTCCTGGGGTTCATTCAGAAAAAAAAGACAAACGGAATCCAAATAATACCACACAAACGAACACAGCCCATGGAAGGGGGACCGGACAACAGGACAAGACCGACCAGAGGAAATACTCAAAGGTATTATACCCCACTGCCAAAAGGATGCAAGAAAAAAGAAATATGGTAGTAAATGGTAATTGTTTGTAAAGGCTTGATGAGGGTTTTGGTGTGGTTGTTGAAAGGTTGTTTAATACGAGAGACGACCAGAGAATTTAGGTTGAGTTGGCAGATTTTTCCATAATATAAGGGACTGGAAACTAGGAGTGTTCCTAGAAAGACAGTGTTTAGTGTGTTTGTTCTCTTGATGAAATATCATGAGAGTATGCCTGGTGTTATAATAAATGAGAGGGTCTATCGATTTTAAACAAGTCACCAGGAATGAGATCAGCCGGGAGGAGATCATGGTGGAATTGGTACATGAAAGATGTAACTGTAGTTTAGCATGTCATGGAATTTTCAGGGTTTGAGCAGACGAAAAATGAGTGGTCAGTATGGGAACCAGATCGAATATTAGTGCATGTTCTTATGATTCTCTTTTGAGTAAAAAGAGGGAGTCGAGATTGGCATTGTTGGAAATCCGGCCCATATCTATTGCGCCATAAGAAAAGATGGGGTAGAACAAGGGAATTGTATAATGTTTTCAGAGGAGTGACTAGGTGGGAGGAATGGTCGAAACCTACGAATTATAACATTATATGTTAGAATTATTTAGAAAACATGATGGTTGGGAAAGTCCATGATAAATTGTGATCAAGAGCCTTTATGCCCAAGGAAATTTTTTTGTTTTTTTGAGTTGTTTTACTTGCGTTGAGTAATTGAACATTATCTATTTTAAGGTTAAGCCTTAGTCTTGTTTGGTACTGGGTTTATTTTTAAATATCATGTATGTACTAGTTTTCTTAATATTGAGAGATAGTTTATTTAGTTTAAACCAATTGGAAATACTAATTAATTCAGCATTTATAATTGTTTCTAATGTTTTAGGGTCGTGATATAAAAATATTTGTATCGTCAGCAAATAAAATAAAATGGGGGATTTTGGTACACAGAGGCAGATCATTGATATATAATAAGAATAATAAAGGTCCCAAAATAGAACCCTGAGGAACTCCACAAATTACATTTGCTGTTTCAGATAATACATTGTTATATGAAATCCTTTGTTTTCTGCCAAAGAGAAAATTTTTGATCCAATTGTTGGCAAGTCCTCTGATACCATATTTGTTAAGTTTATTAAGTAAAATATCATGATTTATAGTATCAAAGGCTTTGCTAAGATCAAGAAAAATGCCAATGGTATGAAGTTTTTGGTCAAGATTATTGGCTATTTTACAATAAAGTTCATTAATTGCCATAAATGTCGATCTTTTGGGCCTGAATCCAAATTGATGAGATGTGAGTATATTGTAACGGGTTATGAAGTTAAAAATACGACTATATACAATCTTTTCAAGGAGCTTAGAAATGGCCGGTAAAATCGAGATAGGTCTGTAATTAGTGAAATCATGTTTATCACCGGCTTTAAAAACTGGTATAACATAGGCCTCTTTCAATAAGGATAGAACAATGCCAGCTGAAAAGGAGTTGTTAAAAATATGGGCAAGGACATCACTGATGGCAGGAATAATTTGCTTTAAAAGATTGTTACTTATGCCGTCAGCAGCACTACTGTCACTGTTTTTCAGCTGTGAAGTTATTTTATCGATTTCGGCAGCGGAGGTGGGGAAGATAAATGCTATTTGGATTATTAAATGATGTTGAAGGTGGCTCATAATCACTGGGCGGTTCCGATATTTTATCAGCAAGCGTTTTACCTATATTTGCAAAAAATGTGTTAAAATTTGCAGCAATGTCCTTATCGCCATCGATCCATTCGGGTAAGAGCTGGTAAGTAACCTTTTTCTTTTTTAAGCGGTGCATGTTTATCACAAGTACTAACAAACATAGTTTGCCATTGTTGAGTGTATCATTGACATTATGTATATAACATATTTGATCCCAATCAATATTTAAATGGTATTAATAAAATAAATTTCATCAAAGTTCTTAAAACATCGAGACTTAAATCAATGAATGATCACTAGAGAGAAATTAAATAATAATAGCTTTACTTGTGCTGGTAATTCTTGAATAATTAGTAATTAGCTGCTTCAAATTTAAATTGTTTGCAAAATTTGAAACCTTTTTAGCATCACATGCCTATGTTCCATCTAAATTAAAATCACCTAAAATAATTTACAACACAAAAAAGTGTTACAAAAAAAATTGAAAAGATACGGAAGTAGGTGAAAAATTCTACAATCTTGGCATACATACCTTTCCGCAAAAAAAATCAATGTTAAATCAATCAAATGACTCCTTCGTATTAATAGTGAAGATGTGAGCAAAATTCAGTTAGAAACCTTTCAAAAATATGGCTAAAATTACATGTTTTTGGTTCCTCTGGTATTAAATTTTCGTCCACATCGAGAAAAAGTGAGGACCCTTGTCAGAATGGACTATTGCGTTAACATGTCGTTCTTAACACTGAAAATAAACATTTGCAATTAAATATTATAATTATCAGATGATTAGACATTATAAAATTAGTAGGTCTTAAACAATCTTGTGGTCCGGCTCCGTGTGCGCAGGCCAGTGATAAGTTAAAGTGGCCATCGCCTCATTGTCTTGTAAATTCATAGGTCCCGTAGCCGCAAAGAAATCAATGTCACCTTTTTGTCATTGTGTATTCACAGCTCATAACAAACACTATACTCACAGCTTATACTACTATGGGCACATTATACCAGCAAGGACACACATATCTGAAACTTGTAAACACATCATGTACCAAGCGACTATTGCCGACTAATGATCGGCTTACTGAACTGTGTGACGAAATGAAGTAAATACACCGTACCGCGACTGAATCCACGTATTTTGCAACTGGATGATCATTAACACGTAAAAAATTTGTGGATTTTGATGAGGAAATCTTGGCGATATTGCCGATTAGTTACGTGATCGCGTGCTTAGTTACCAGGAATTTCCCGGTGTGAAAATGTCGCATTAGCACGATTAGCTCCTGTTTCACGTGCGCTAAGCAAATCGTTATTTACAAGTTGCTCTTCATGCGATCATGAAAATGTGTTGAGGAGCGATCAGTTTCCCCAATCTACAAGCTGTACGATCTACTCGGCTAATATTACCATCGAAAATGACGTTTTCCTGGTAATATTGACAGTTTTTTCGGCAGCAAACATTAGTGTTGGGTGTATGTTACTCGACATATTTTTTTCCAAGTTGAAAATATCTGCATTGCACTTACCAGAGGAGCAGCAGTATGGGATCAGCTGCATCAAAGAAAAGGGCCAAGAAAGCCAGCACCTTGACTACGTGAGTTTTATTTTATTCATGAAATCTTTTCTTCAAGTCAGGTTTATAAATTATATTGTAAAATGTATATTTCACGAGCTATGAAGTTTTTCAATGTTATGGTATGTGAGTACAGCTAATCAAAAGTATCAATCTATTCCATGGAGTTATTATAGAATATATACTATAATAACTCCATGTCTATTCAAAGGTGATTTACACTGTTTCTAGATGCATGCACATTGTGCATGTATTTGTATTTTCCAGTGAGTTTGTTCGTATGTGTGAGTGTGTGCGTGCTGTGTGTGTGTGAGTGACATGGTGTTGAAAATACTTCAAACATAAAATCAGCGGTTTTGCTAAAATGCTCGAAGTTGAAAAACAACTAATCGTCATAACTTGAAGAGTTTATAATATTTTCGATTTCATTTCTACCTGAAAATCCCTTTACAGGGAATCTACTATGGTCTGCAAATATGTTTCCCAAAAGGAAATAGCCTAAATCCACTCACACATGAAATAAAGAAATACAAAGAAAAACCCTGTAAAAATAATGTGTTTTTCGGCTTCTACTTGAAGGATCTTTCTTTGACAACAAAATTATATGAATTGATAAAGTGCAATGTGGTTATATTAAAAAAAGGTGATTTTCTCAGAATTATGAAGAGTGATTTAGGCCATTTTGGAAAATCAACTCTTCATAATATACAAGGTATATTTTGATAAGTTAATTAGCGGTTACACCGTGTTATATGATGTGGTAATGTGCCAATCAGAGATATTGTAAAAAAATCATTCTGTCGTGGGTTGGGGAGAAGAGTGAGGGTAGAAATGGCTTATTTGATTTTCGTAGACAGTATAGGATGATCCCTTGTTGCAATGCAGCAACAGCGGATTGTATCTATACAGAGGTGGTAGACCTCAGAGGGTTAAACCAAGAGGAGGAGGTATAGTGTTCTTCCCACAATGCAATTCTTCCAATACAATTTTTGCACGGTTGTCACATGAGTCTATGGTGACAAAGAGTACCTAAATGAACAGAACTCATCCCAATCTTGCAAAAAGTACATGTTGCCACTATAAATTCATTTGACAACCAGTGCAAACATTGTATTGGAAGAAATACATTGTGGGAAGAAACACTATACCTCCTCTTCGTTAAACCATTTAAAATATTTCTCATTAACGGTGAGTTTATAACCATATTGTCGTGTATTATTTCACTTTTAAAAGCATCTTTTTTGTCCCTTTCCCTACTAATTGGTATTTTGATTAGGATGGATCCCACAGAAGAGATTGATTTTCCATATCACAAAAATGACATTTTCTATTTCCCATTGACTTATTTCAATTTTGAGATGTTTTTCCGAGTCTGAAAAGTTTTTGCTCTCCTTATAAGAGGAGAGCAGAATATAATAGGCGGGCCTTATTTAAGGAGTTCGTTTACCTCCCACTACAGAAAAGGTTGACACCTTGGTATAGTTTAGTATGGACCCGCTACATCAAAGCTAGGTAGGTAGTACTCTCAAATTGTGGTATCACTTTTTCAATAGGGGCCATTTAAGTTTACGCAGGGGTCAGCACTTTACAAATGCCCAATCATGTTGAAATGTATGCCAGATTGTCCATCTCTCATATAGATTCCAAAAATGTATAGTTTTGGTACTACCTACGACCATTGGTTTTTGGGTTATAAGTTAAAAAATTGGCTAATTTTAAAAGGTCAATTCAATTTGTACAGGGGTCAACATTAAAGTTTCTGATTATATTTTAAATACTTGCAAGTTATTGCCTGATGTTAGAGGACTCATAAAAGGTTAGTTTGTCATTATTTAATGCTTACGTGACGGGATAAGGGTCAAAGAAGGTCACACCAATTGGGTATGTTGACCTATGACCTATTTGTCCTCATAACATGGGTAACTATGGCATTGCAGATGTAAAAAGCTATTCCTTATTTTGACTCATTAGCGGATGAACAACTTCTATCATTTGTCAACAAAATTGGAGCAACTTTCCATTTGACCACTGTACAAATAGACATTGACCTTTTTTACCATATGTTAATCCATTTTTAACCCTAATAACTCCAAAACCCATTTGTGTCCTATTTGGTAAAAACTATCATTTTTGGAATCCTTATGACTGACGGCCATTGGCTACATTTCAACTGATTGGAGCATTTTTAAAGTTTGACCCTGTGTAAACTTAAATTGGCCCCTATTGAAAAAGTGCACCACAATTTGAGAGTACACCTACCTAGCGTTGATATGAAGGGTCCATACGAATACTAAAGGTGTCAAACCTCTTTCTGTATTGAGGGGTAACCGATGATGTTTGACCTGGGTCCTAGCTCCTCCACTATTACAAAACTGAGTGAGTGTGAGGTGGGTCGGTCCTACTCCTCCACTATTTAAAAAACACTTGGGAGTGAGTGTGTTTCGCACAAATTTGCGGTAATTTTTTTAACAACTAAAATCGGAGCGATGTTACCGCAAAGTAAATCAATAGTCGTATAGGTGCGAACGCGTTTCGTATCTACTCAGGAACATCATGCCCCCTGACATACATTATACAAGTAACTCTCGGTTATCTTTCAGTGGCGGACATCTGCATTCCGGGAAGATGGACAAAAGAGCCGAGACAGGACAAATGCGAAGATGAAGGCCAAGAGGGAGCCAGGTAGTATTCAAACTCTTCTTTTTTTTACCGTTTAAATATTGGCAGTGTGTGTGAAATCAGCCTCCTCAGCTCTAATGTTATTGTACATTATTTTGTTATGATAAGTATCTGCATATTAGACACGTTAATTACCATATTTTTTTGAACGCACTATATTTTATTTAAACGTGTGATTGTTCATACATTTAGATGTTTTAAAATTGTGGGTTATCAATTTTTGACTGTCCAGGCAATCACTTCCACTGATTTGGACGAAACATCAACCAATCAGTCAGGAAGACTTGAAAAATGGCGAGGCGTCCAATAACTCTAACGGTCAAATTACCCAAGACCAACACATCGATCAGAAAACAATGATATTTTACAAAGAAAAAGGGCGGGCGCGCAATGATTCGTGTTACTAAAAGAAGAGGAAAGAAGAAGCTTCGCGATGTTGTTCCGGAGATGAATGATAGAAGATTAGCAGAACGTCGAAAGCTATCGCAATTCAAAAATACAAGGTAGGCTTAAAACCGGAGTCTCAGGCTTAACATACTACACGCGTGGAGGTGGGAAATCCACACATATTTAAACTGGCATTTCGTCTATTGTAGTGAAAAACAGATGTGAGCAAAGATCAATGATATTAAATGCTTATAGGTCTTCGTCCAACCCCATTCCTGTAACATCTCATCCGAGACGCGTTGGAAAGAGAATATTAATTGGAATCACTTCCAAAATAAACAAATACACAAATTAAGCTTAATGTATTTCGATAAAGTAAGTGGCTTTAGATATCAACCCAAAACAATGCGGCAGAATGATCCGGTTCAGTGTTTGGTTACCTTCTTGCCCAATGGACGTCAGAACCTGATCGTAGATTAGGGGCACAATTTGTAAGCGCCCCGTCTTATGGGGATTGTTGGTCGGCCCTGTAGAAATGGCTTCCTTAATTCCCCCTCAAAATATCGAGGTTCCTTATCCAAAGATTTGGCAACACTGTCCAAGGCCACGTGATGATGAGGACTCTATATGGATAATGTTGAGAAACCTGTGATTGATGCAGAATGGGAGGCGGTGCTTAGGAATCTGGTCTGTAAGGACCTTTCAGTTTCTCCGATATATAGCATTCTAACAATTGACCCCGGCTGGTCTGTCCCTGGCATGGGACCTGATACAATGGACAGCAATGTTCCTTTTTTCCGTTTTTGTCTTTTGCGCAACTAAAAAGTGTCTACGTGTGCGCGTTGGTCTAAAGAACACCCTAATGCCGGTACGTGCCAAAGGTGCGGTTTTAGGGCTTCTGATTAGTATACCTCTGACATAGGGTAATACAACTTGTCATTTGCTCTTGTTACTGTCTTTAGAAAACTATTACGGTGTCCTTCCTTGGCCTTGAAGCTCTGTCAAAGGCCAATTTGGGGTGGTATCCGCACTTGGAGAGGGCGTTGTTGATGTGGAATTTTCCTCTTGCGATATCTGCAGGGGGTTTGATGACAGATTTCCGCCCGATGATACATGGTTGATACGCGCCCAGTTTGTGTTGCAGGGGAGTAGGGTTAGGGAAGGAAAGTTCAAATATTGGTCGGTATGTGAGTCGTTTTGTGAGTGGGTTTGCGGTAGTTAAAATGTTTGAGGTTTAAGAGCCGCCCCGCCCTGTCTGATGATAGTTAAGTGTCCAAGAAAGCAAGTGAGTGATCTGTTCTCTCCCTTCAGTGGTGAATTTTGTCTGGGTCGAGAGAGTTAATGTGGTTCTGTGAATTCTGGGCGTAAGTAACTTTTCTTGAGCTTGCGTGGGTATCATCAAAATACCATACCACACAGTGGCGGTATGGGGAGCGGCAGCGGTTGGCAAATACGCAGTTCTTCCAAAGTGCTCCTTGTAAAGATTACAATCGCGAGGAACCGGGGAGCCATTGCGCTCCATGTATTTGTTACATAAAAAATGCCATTGTATACAAAATAGGAATCGGAGACCAAACTCAGAACAGTTTACAATTTGGCCGTGAGAAACAGGCGAGTTCTTCGCCAAGAGTCTTATCACCGTCACGTCTAGATTTTATGTTGGGCTATTTGTCCAACGGGGCCACTGACCGTAAAATGCGCTGGTACATCCATAATAATTATTGATCTTAGCTCCTCATCCTATGCTTACTCTTTCATCTTTATCACGGTATGCCAAAATGTTGCGAGTTGGTAATAGGATGTGAATGGAATTATCAGCTAATGGAGAGAAAAAGAAAGAAGATCTGCAAAAACTTTTCTCAAAAACTTTCCACATTTATATATTGTGACGGTTTACCTTCAAAGCTGACAATAGGCCGTAAAGGAATGTTCGGCTTGTGCACCTTTGCCAAAACATAAAATTTCAGTGGGGTCTCTTATATTCTATCCTGTTAATACCCCTTCATTCTCCAGTTCTTGTAGTAAAGACACCACTTCTTTCTTGTATTTGGCAGTGTTTTTTTTGTACCTCATACTAAGCTTAATGTTGGTAATAAATACCGGATAAAAGATTTTAAACTATCACTTCCTCATTTGACTCTTTAATCGCTTAGTTGGTAGAGTATCCGCCCGGTGATCGGAAGGTCCCAAAACATTGGCATCGATCTTTTTTTAAGATGACATCAAAGATCATGGCTTGTTGTACAGCCATGCAAAAGTCTTGATGAACTTTTTCATACCCAACAGTACAATCAGTCCTGTGTGAATTTCAAGACGAAGTAAAAACCTCTACGTCCGCACACGCTATGGTATTATGATGCATTTCATGAAATTAATCGTTAAAGATGATAGGTAAAATCTGGCCTGAAAATGTATCACCAAATTTATCGAGCTAGCTGTAATACTTGCTGTTGCTGAAGCCGAGACTGACTTCCATAAGAACGAAATTGGCAATTACCAGCTTTTCCAGACCGTCAAAACCATGTTATAAGGTACTTCTGGATATCATGATCTTCTTGCAGTAACAACCTAGATGGAGTTAACAATCCCACGTAAGGAAGTCCTGTTGATCATAAAAATTTTGGCAGATCTCTTGCTGATATTTCTTGTAAACGCATCGATGTATTTTGAAGGCCGCCTTCCTCGTCTTGGGCATGGGAGTCTCTTGTAAATAACATCTGATATGATTTGGTCCTTGGCACGAAAGCAATAGCCAACAAAGGGAGCTCGACGTTGGGCAACAGTTGAGGAGATTGGAGGGATGTCACCATATATATGAGCCCGTATTTTGTATTACTGTCAGAAGATGTTTTGCACTCATAGGTCACATGGCGATCTAGAAGCTCCTTCATGGTCCAAGTTTCGGCCCCGTATAGTAAAGTGCTTTTTACGCAAGCTCTGAAGAAGGCAATCTGAAAGAGTGTTCAAACTATCGTACCATTAGCCTAATTTCACATGCAAGCAAGATCATGCTTAGAATCATCATCAATATGATTAAGATCAAATTTGGATGAAGCGATATCTGTCTTACAAGCTGGTTTCCGAGAAGGTACAGGAACAACAAGAGACCAAATTATCAACATACGAAATGTAATTGAAAAATGCAAGGACCACAAACATCCATTATATGCTGTGCTTTATTGATTATATTCTAAAGCTTTTGACTACGTCAGCCACAACGAAATGTGGGAAGTTATGCAGAGGATGGGGTTTCCTAAGCACATCATTTACTTGGTATGCAAACTTTACAACCATCATGAATCAGCAGGTAGAACAAATGGAGGCAACACAGAGTGGTTCAGTATACATGTGGGCAGAGGACTTCGCCAAAGGGTGCATTCTTTCACCAAGCTTTTTTAATGCATAGTCAGAAGAAATAACGAGAGAAGCACTAGAAGGTTTTGAGGAAGGAATTAGCTTTCGCGGTATGAAGATCACGAACCTTCGATATGCTGATGACACTACGCTGGTGTGTGCAAGCAGGGAGGAACTGATGGATCTACTGCAGCGTGTCAAACATGAAAAGAAAGGCCTGCTATTAAACACTAAAATAATGGTTCTGGATTCATCACGAATTGACGATGTCTTCGTCTTAGATGGTACAGGATTTTGAGTACCTTGGTTTGCTCATTAACAACAAGGGCGACAGTACCGCTGAAATCAAGAGAAGATTAGATATTGCAAGGAATACCACCCAACAAACGCATCGATTCGTTTGAAATGTGGTGTTATAGGAGGTTTCTGAGGATATTCTGGCAGGACAAAAGAACAAATGAATGGGTCTTGGAGAAGATTGGGCCTGATATTAAGAAAACTGACAAGAGAGAGGAAGCTGAAATATTTTGGTCACATTATGAGATGAGAGAACAGCATTGAGAAACAAATCATTCAGGGTGCTGTGAAAGGTCGTCCGGCAACAGCTTGGACAGATGGAATAAAGGAGTGGACTGAAAGGAGTATGGCAAAAGCTACAAATTTGGCTAGGGACCGAGGAAAATGGCGAGCTCTCATGAAGGCCACTGCTGTGCCTATGGACACCATCTGACATAAGAGAGAGATAGAGAAGGCAAGATTTGTGAACTTGGAGATTGATATATGTCATGCAGCTATGTCCATTCAAAATATTAACAGGATTGTGTATGAAAAGTCAAACTCTCCAGTTCTTGATCAGTTTAAAGTTAAAGAGATCTTCATGGAAGCACCAACTGAGTACTGCACCAATATTTTTACTCAAAGATTCTTTGTTAACTCAATGTACTCTTTACTACAATCATGGAGACCGTCAATCATTATCTCACCACTGACTATGTTCTCCATCTTTACCCTTGACAAGATTTTTTGTTCTGTTATAATGACATTTTTTTATTTAAATGTTACGACAAATCTTTTGAAGTCTGTAAAAATACGTTTGGACCACTTTCTTATTGTTCTCAACACACCTTCTTGGTTATACACCACTAACCAGGCTGCCAAGGATCAAGAATCTTGGGTGGACTACTTTTTTGCATTGAAAATGCACTAGTTATATTTAAGAAAGTGATGGAATTTCATGATTGATATGGTAGACTGGTATGTTTTCTCAAACTAAGTGGCATTTGGACAGTAAATTTGAGGCAATTTACTCCGCGCTCATCAATTTCACATCGATTTGCCCACTTCTAGCCGCAGCGAGTCAGCGACTATAGAAAATCTTGTTTTGGGTGGTCTGACATGCTGCGAGTTCGGTGATTCGTAACTTTAAAAAATCTGGTCACCGTATGTTCAAACGATTGAAGTAGAAAATAGTGATTAGCTGCCTTATGAGATAATTTAACTGTTTATGGTCCTGGACCATAATATCGGACCAGAAACTCACACGTGCTGTCAGAGCAGTTCCATCAGCTGACGACGCCTGACGTTCAGGCGAAATACCACTTAGTGACGGCCCTTGTCGCGGTTGAAATCCATTCTCACGCCTAACCAAATTTAATGTAACTGATGAATGTTATTTTTTTGCGTGTGCCAATAGAATGAGGTGTAAAGAAAGGGCAGCCTGCGTTGAAACCGATATGCACTGCGCCCTCTCTTGGTATAATCATTTAGGTATTCCATTTAATCTTGAGAAAGACAGAGCCCTCTGTAGGTAGAATATAAATAGATGAAATAATCAGACCCTTAAAAGAAACGTTGAATATATTGCATGTAACCAAATTTCAGTAAATTCACGTCAAGAACTTACTTGGAAAGAGGATATCATTTTTAATAAATGCGAGTGTTTCTTGTTTTAATTTAATTTACTTTGGCAAAGCAAAATACGGTCCTGGGATTCCTTGCTTTAGTTGCTTAATTAAATTTATTCATCCACCACAGTGTGTTCATAACAGTCTCCCGCTCACTACCGTCTGCTGATTATAGTTATTATCAGATGCTAAACCGTAATCACATTTTTGCCGCCTTCGTGGACATTAATTGAAGCAATTTCAATCCCGAAACAATTCTATATGTCAACTAAACAGGCTAGGCCGACATTGTTTTGATACGTGGCTAAATTTTAAGGGTTCATTGAATTTGAGTGTTTTCACAGTAAAGGTACCTAAAATGCAACATTGTGTCGAAAATTTAAAGCTGATTTAAACAGCATTTTGTAAACTGCTTTCTTGATTACTTTTTGTTCAATGTTGATCTCTATTGGTAAAGAGATAAATTAAAAACTATTAATTTCCTACCTTAATGTTCTGAAAATTATCCTATAGTGGGTTTGGGGGGGTGTTAACGGTTGTAACTTTTGACAATCGTTATAACCGTTACAACCATGTAATCTTCTTTCAGTTTTACAAACAGAACTTTCAAATCAGTTAATATTATTCATACCATATTTTTAGAATCAATGTTTGAATTGTTACAATTTTATCCTAAGAAAGTGAACATTAAGAGCACAAAAATTGTTATAAAATAAAAAGGCAGTAACTAACACACACACAAAAAATCTCCCACTTTTTATCTATACCCGTAAATTACGTGAAAAGTTATATAAATCAGTATTCCACATTCTTCGAAATTGGACAATGAATTTCTGCAGCCCGATAGGTACCTGTACTGCGAAAACAACCACTTATGTTTTTTCTCCATTACGTGGGTTACCTTTCATTTATTTAGTATCTAAGAAAATTGAAGTAATAACTTTATTACTTTGGAATATTATGGTGAGTTTTTTATTGTATTCTTTGTGTAATTTTTTATAGCTTATATTTTTATAACAGTTATTTGATATGACCACCTGTCATTCTAAAAATAATCTTCCACTGAAGAGTTTTCCAGGCATAACAGGGTTTAATAAATAAACAAATCTGTGTTGAACAACCCCCCAAGTCATTGCTCACATTTACAGAAATGCACATTCACACGTAACGCAGGTCGTGCACGTCTACCGCTACCTTCATACGCATTCCTTGGAGAAAAATAAGCAAATGCTGTTTTTTCTCTCTACAACAGGCTCCACAGCATGTAAGATCGTAACATTTTGTGTCTGAAGTATTGTAGCATATATATATAATATATATATATATATAATATATATATATATATATATATATATATATATATATATATATATATATATATATATATATATAATATATATATATATATTTACTGCAATGCAAGCACATCACACTTGCATACAAGGTGTACATGCGGCAAATTGAGTGATAAATGCAGGTATCGAAAGTGGTCACACTTGAATATAAATTGGTTCTATAAAAGTTCGAGTTTCACAACCTTTATGTTGATAGTTAGGTGTTATTTCTACAAGATTTGATTTAATACTGCACGACTTAAGACATGCTGTATCATAGACATAAGTGGCGTAAGAAGAATTTTAGGTGGGATGGGTCCACATTATATGGTAAATCACACTGTGGTTTCCACCGAGTCCTAGAGATATAGCTTACAACACTGACAGGGAAACCGCTCAATTTTACTCTTGACCTTCAATTCTTCCCAGACGGTCTCAATACGTGGATTTTGGGTTTTCCAACCGGATGTTAATCTTTACCGAAATTGGTGCATTGTGGGACAGGAATTTTACCAAGAACGCGCACTCTATATAAAATAAATAGCGCATATATATTCTATGGTGTTTTTTTTTAATTTTTTAGGTTTTTTCTTTTTTTAATTTTGTAATTGTTAATCTGTACTTAAATTTTACCAGTAACGGGTACTCTTTGATTGCCTTGTAATTTTTGCGCCACAAAATGTGCGCGTAGTTTAAAGGAGGCGCACTAAACCGCGAGTGATGCATGGAGTGATGCATATCTACTCGTACATCGTTGGTGCATTGTGGGACAGGAATTTCGGTAAAAAATGATTTCCGGAAGGAAACCCAAAATCCACGTATTCCCTTCCCCATTTTCCCATTCTTCCTCGCAATGCATAGTTGAGTGAGCAAATGACGTCACCCCAACGCAGATACGCATGCGTATCGTGGGTTCGAAAAAACACGACGACACGTTTGATGTCATCTGTACGTGCATTGTGGAGAGCGGAAAGGGGGTGAAATGGCAAGGTTTATTGCCATTTGGTCTAATCCCATTTGGTCTAATAGCCATTTGGTCTAACTTCAATTGTTCTAAACCCATATTGTCTAATACCAATTTGTCTAATAACCATTAAATCTAACATCCAATTTATCTAACAACCAAAATGTCTAATAGCCATTTGGTCTAATGCTGCCCCATCTAGTCTACTGCCCATTTCGTCTACTACCATTTGGTCTAATAACCACAAACACCATTTGGTCTAATACCCAATTGGTCTAATATCCACTTGTCTAATATTCATTTTGTCTAATATCCATTTGGTCTAATACCCAATTGGTCTAATATCCATTTGGTCTAATATCCATTTCGTCTAATATCCATCTGGTCTAATATCCATTTGGTCTAATATCCATTTGGTCTAATGTCCACTTGGTTCAATATCTATTTGGTCTGATACCCATTTGGACCAGATTGACATTAGACCAAATGGATATTAGACCAATGGATATTAGACCAAATGGATATTAGACCAATGGGTATTAGACCAAATGGGTATTAGACCAATGGGTATTAGACCAGATGGATATTAGACCAAATGGATATTAGACCAAATGGGTATTAGACCAACTGGATATTAGACAAAATGAATATTAGACCAGATGGGTATTAGACCAATTGGCATTAGACCAAATCGGTTATAGACGATATGGATATTAGACGATATGAGATTTAGACCAGATGAATATGAGACTACATGGCTATCAGACTAAATGGTTATTAGCCTAATTGGTTATTAGACTAAATGGTATTAGACCAATTGGAGTTAGCCAAAATGGCCATTAGACCAAGTGGGATTAGACCAAATGGCAAGTCACAAAATGGCAATAGTAGGGGATCATTGACCCTCACAACCCTGCATAGACCTTCACGTAACACTTACGCTTTCATAGGAAGAATTTGTCTTAGTTTGCAGTAGCTCAAAATCCTAAACGCTATGCGTTTTATTAAAAAAAACTAAGCGCTACGTACATTCTTTATTGCATCATTAGACGACTTTTTTCTTGACTATATAGTTAAATAAAACAAATCTTGAAGAAAAAAAAAGAATGCCGTAAAATGTGATTTTTTAAACATATTGCTATATGTTATTGGTTACAGTCGGAACAAATGAGCGTAGAACTACAATTCGACCACAAATCCGCACGTGTTGAGGAACCAGTACGCGCTATAACAATGGGGCGTCGGGACCTCAGTCATACGGACACTCTATTTCACGACATCGGTTGTATCCCATGGCACATTATCGTGTTCGTCAGTAATTCTGAAACCAAAATTCTGACTACTCCCGGGTAAACCAGGAAGTGTGTGACGAACGCTTGACAAGAGAAATCCAATACGCAATTCAAAGGACTCACGCTTGCCATTTGCTACGTTTCAAATATTATGACGCCGATTATAGCAACTTGCATATTAGCGCGAACTTTAAATAGTACATGGTCAGACCTAGCCTTTTATCAATGCTTTGATTATTTATTCAATTTGTGTGAGTCCGCCCCTCTCTGGACCGCTCAAAGTTGAGTCGTAAACCGCTCGGACTCACGCCTTCGGCGATCGACACGCGCCTTCGGCGCGCTCGCGGTTGGTGGATACAAATGCGAGGCGTCTTTGACAAAGACTAGGTCAGACCAGATGTTTTGATTTCATTTTTTAATTTCATTTTTCCATGAAACCACTCGATACGCGCTCAATTATTATTTTCTAGCGTATAATGTATGATGTTATTCTTAATACAGACGAATATTCCCATTGATGTGTAAATTGAATATCTAATGCTAATCACCTGTGATCCATCCAAAAACACTGTTCAGGATCATTATACTAGAGGCCCAATCAATCTATAATTACTCAGAAAATAAAGGAACTATACTCGATTCATCTGATATTGACCCCGTACCATATTCTTGCGGAGGTGAAAAATATGTCCAATGAGGAGCAAGGACTTCTGTTAATCATGTTATTGTGCGCAAATTTTAAGGCTTTGAAAAACACTATATGCATTTCCCATACATGATGAAATTGTATTTAGTGGCAGGGTGAGTGGAGTTAAATTACCGGAGTGTCCTCCCAATAATCCTGTGTGGCACGTGCATTGAATTCTTCTTTCATTTTCCGGAATAGCCCCCTCTCCGACTTATTGGAATCGGTCCAAAACTCTAGGGGGACAAACGTATCCAACGCGAATCGATTATAATTTATTTTCTAAACCACTAACCGGATTAATCCGTGAATATTTGGCGTATCGTGAAGCAAATTCCGCGATCAAAACACCCCTACCCAATATAATATGTCATAAGGTACATGTAGCTACTTTTAAAATTATAAAATGATGGCTCCCGTTCGTATTACAAGTTCAATTTTAAATTTCGAAATTATGAATATAACACCTTACAGTTTCGCGAACACATTGTCCAATTCTTCAAATGGGTTGAAATTTGACCGTATATATAAGATCTGGATATTATCCTAATGTAGAAGTCAAAACTTAAAGAAAGCCAAAAATTATATGTAAATATCGCGATAACGCTTTCAAAAAAGCAATGTGTTATTTATATATTTTCTTCACCTAAAGGTATCTGCGATTTTTCAAATTGAACTAAATAGAACACGGGTTCAATACTTACATCACACTTTGATGTATTACATGTTATGGTTTAATATGCTTCCAAAGTGCACTCACCAACAAAAATGCAAGATATTTGTCATCATTTTTCCCTGCAAGTTATTATAACCTTTTTCTGGTACATTGGTTTGGTGGAGTTAGTTTGAAAAAAGAAGGTATTAAATAAAAAAAATCAATTAAAGGCCCTAAAATGGACCCAAACTCTTAAAATCATGACGATCTGTAACGTTCAACATCTTTCGTCAACTACGTCCACTACTCTTTTATAAATTTCCTGGAGTCTCGTCAATTTGCACAATATCCGGGTGGACTGCGCAGGTTCGTACTTCTGCGCAAAATATTCCTAAATTCTTAACAACTTTGCTGTGCGACTATTAACCACAAACAAGTAAAATTTGGCAGAAAAGTAAAACCACCGTCAATGTTAAAAGTCCAAACACAATTGTTACAATACCACAATTTTTCTGCCAGGAGTTTTAGAAATGATGACATGCAATCACAACGATGGGATGGGCCAACACCACAAAATTATACAAATACCATCATTATCACAAGCAACATGCACACCATAAATAGATTAATTATTTATATCAGGCTTCCGAGTGGTGCAAGGAAATCTTTTTATTTTTCATTTGGGTAAGTCCCCGGATGCAATACAAATTTTTTGAATATTTATCCGCATCGGGCATTTTAGTTAGAACGACATTAAAACACTGTCGTTCATACTGGTAGACTGGGGTGTTTTGATCATGTTAAGACTCGCAGTTGGACTACAAATCAATGTCATGAATGTCAACTCCAGGTTTGGTGAGTAAAGCTGATATTTTAATAATAATAATAATTGAATGACTTTTTTGTAAGAGGGGGGTACATAATAATATTGCACTCGCTAGAAAATATTCTTGTATCATACTCGTCTCGACTCGGTACAATATTTTTCTAGCCTCGTGCAATATATTCTTGTTAGATACTCAAAGCCATATGTTATATACTAATGCAACGTCCAACCACAATATACTCAACATAACTGTGTAGGGGGAAAAACAATGGGCAAACCACAACATGTTATAACAAGTATTTATCTTTCTCCGGAGTCGCCGGCGCACACGAACGTTAATTTTAGGAACACTTTAATTTGGTTAAATCCCCCCCCCCCATTCTTCAATATCGTATTTCTGAAGATGTTTTTCCTTGCCTTGTTTACCTTACACGGTGTCGTGTTGTCCAACCACGTACAGTTTTGTGACCGGCGCACGACTACTTAAAAACCCCACTCGGAACCACACTCGGCGGCCGGATTAAAACTACGGCATCTGATTTCCAGATTGACGCGTTTAATCACAAGATCTAGGTGATCATTAAAGTGTGCACAATAAATTAGGACTTAGATCAAAAACAGCACTTTTTAAGAGCGACCAATTTTCTGAAAGTTGAGATTTTTCACATTTGTGTTTTTAATTGTCTAATCAAGCTTGAATGATATGCTCAAGAATGTGTATTTGTCATAAAAGAAGCGATTTTGTATTAGATTGGGCTCCTGATTGTAATTTTAATGGCGGAGCTGGAAACGCCTTTTATGTCCGTCCTGATGGTAAAATAGTCCCGAAAACAATGCCACCTCACGAAAATACCTCTAACTTGACACTCCTTCCCGGCGCGAGCAACTAATGGATGAGTATAGACACGTACCTGGCGCAATTTCCCGGCTAGTTCATATTGGAGGGACGTTTCCAGCAACCAATTAATTGAATTATTATCGGAGATCTCCGATATTAATTATTCTAATTAGCAAAATTCCTTCAAAACAACATAGAGAATGTTTACTCTAGCATTCAAGGTATTATTTACTAGCCAACTACCATCAATATGCAAAAATCTCCAAATATCCGGAAATTAGGGGCGCTCATTAAAAAAAAGTGCTGTTATTGCTTTAATTTCGCGTATTGTATTTCTGGATGTGGGTATCAAAATCGGTACTTTATTTTTATTTATGGATTTTTTTCGAGAAAGTTCTTCTCCAAAATTTAAGTTGATTCTTACGGTGTGTTTTGATGTTATGAGGCAAATATTTGTATCGAGTGCCCTACAGGTCCATGTGTTTTAAAATTTCTGTCCGTTGTATTTACGGACAGAAAATACAAATTACAGATTTCTTCCAAAAACTCGAATCAGATACATAAAATCTCAATTTGTTTAGGTACTGTCTGGGTAAGAGGCCTAGGGATCATGAAATGCCTATGATATTCACCACATATCACGAATACTGAAGAAGGAAATGCCACAACAAACAAATGGTATAAACCTGTTAACCACATACCACAATGTCCAACAACCAACGTTTGATTTGAAACATTCACAACATTGAATTGCCTAAACCCCGCGGTCTCCAAGCACGTATTATATATATAGAATACTGCATGTCCAACCACAAATATTGAATTCCATGAGAATATTGCGGCGCAGCCATAACAAAGAATGTCACGATTCTTCACCAATAACTGCCTGCTCACACCCAACCACAAATGTAAGGCACCACCATCACATGCAGGTAGCACAAATTTCAGAAAACTTAAGGTAATAAACGTATACGTTAATGTGCTAGTGTATATTGTGACAAGTGTTTCTTTGACACTTACATTTCCCTTTCTGCTGGAACAAGGCCGACAAACGGATCTCGTCAAAATTGGCCTTGTTCCAAACATTTCATTCATAAAAATGTGAATTGTGGACTAGATACGAAGCTAAAGCTTGAATTGCGATTTTGTGCGATGTTTTCATTTGTACAGCTATTTTAAGTATACAAGATGGCATGCATCAAGGTATTCTAAATGTTATCGATCGTCCATAACACTCTTAAGCAGAGACAATGCATGAAAAAAGAAAAAACATTCGTTAACTGTGGTATAAATCACATATCACAAATACTGCAGAAGGAATTGTCACATGCCATCCAACAAACAAATGGTATAATACTGTTACCTATGATTTGAAAACATATGCCTAAGACCATTCGCAAAACATTGACTAAAACTTAATACCGCGTCTCCAAGCACAAATATGAGATAGAATACTGTAGTCCAACCACAATATTAGAATTATAGAATATTTCGTGTGCAGCCATAAACGAAAGATATCACGATCTTTAACAATATCACGATCTTTAACAATCACTGTCTGGCTTACTCCACCACAACTTAAGGCACCATCACATGCATGTACAACAATTTCAGAATAACTTAAGGTAATAAAACTTGATACGTTAATGTGCTAAGTGACATTGTGACAGTGTTTTTGACACTTAGCATTTACATTTCTGCTGGCACAAGGTCCGACAACGGATCTCGTCAAAATAGGCCTTGTTCCAACAATTTCTTCAAAAATGTGAATATGCGGACTACTAGCATGACTAATACGAAGCCAATGCTTGAATTGCTATGTTTGTGCATGGTTTCATTGGTACAAGCTATTTTAATATATATACCCAGATGGCATCAAGTATTCTAAATGTTATCGATCATCAGGTCTATCATCACTGCGTCTAATTCCATTTCGTCTATAACCACGTGGCTAAAACCAGTTGTCTAAATCAGATGGTCAATTGCCCACTTAGGCCTATAACCATAGTCTCTTGTCACTTGATCTAATAACCAGATGGTCTAATTTGCCATTTAGTCTAAAACCATTGCCCGGCTAATATCCAATAGGTCTAATTCCCACTTCGTTTAATATCATTTGGTCTACCACCCATTTAGTCTAAACCCTTTTGACTAATGTTCAGTTGGTCTAATTCCATGAGTCTAAAACCCCATTTGTCTAAACCATTTCGTCTAATAATCAGTGTCTAATAACCATTTAGTCTAAAACCATTGTCTTGCGTGAACAAGAAAACGCGTAAAATAGAAAAAAAGGATTCTTTTTACGCGGTTTTCTTTTTCACGCATCATATCCACCTTTGAAGAAAAATGCCCCACCCCCGAATTTGTTCAAAGAACACAATTCCGTATTGCTTGGTAAATATAAAGGTTAGAAACCGTCCGAACTCATGAAGTCCAAAATTTAGACGTCGTTAGGTTATACGCATAACGCGAAATCTTGACGGAAAATATAATTAGTAATATAAAGCATATTTTCTATTCAAATCGTTGGAGCTAAAGAATCACTGGAAGGTAGATTTTTGCGCGGACGAGGACGAACAAAGATTATTTACAAAATACTGTCGTAGCAACTGGACAAAAGGTGTCCCAGAGATACTAGTAGTAGCGGAGCGGCCGAGCTTGAAAAGTGCTCTAGTTTTCAAGTTACCCTCCCCACCGTACAACAAAACACAACACCTTTATTTGAAGGATAAATAGCTAAAGATTTTAAAAAACGATGGTTGTGGTTGAAAATTTGGTGGCAGGGATGATTTCTATGCACGAAAAAATGAAAATTGGGCTGCAAGTTAAGCGAAATTTTTTTTAAATTTTTTTTAAGGTAAAAATATTACCAATCGTATTTTTATGGGATCTTTTTGTTATTGATAGAGGTTTTATACATGCATAAAGGGTTCAGGTAATACCTGTTGTGGTGACATGTGATAAAAAAGGATGCTTTTTTAGGAAAAAAATTAATTTGGGGCTAAAATGCTAGACCCTTTAATATTGTTATAAAACAGAAATCTATAATAATAAAGTCAGAGATTGTCGTATTGCATGATGATTAAATGTGTTTTGCTAAGAAATTAAATTTTAATCTTGATATTTTTAAGTTTTAAGCTCAAAAAACGTGATTTTTTGACCCAAAAAACACCCCCCATGCCACCAAAGTTGTTGACCCACAACCATCATTTTTTTAAATTATTTATAATAATTCGAATAAAAGTGGTTGCGTTTTGTTGACATGATGAACATGAGCTGGCAAACTAAAAGTTCTAAACACGATATACCCTACTTTAAATTCACACAATAGTGGTTAACATTTGAAATTAACTTTCTAGACATTAATGCAGGGGTTAAAAATATAGGCAAACGCGAAATGCGAAAATGTTTTTATTGCATTTTGACCCATTTTAATTTTTTTCGGCCGCTAAAACTGTCCTCCTTTTGGATTTTTTTTTTAAAGATTTTCCAATTGAGTAAAAATCTAAAATAATAATAATAATAATAATAATAATAATGATGCGCCAAAAACACAATTGTAAAGGCAATGCGCGCGGTCGTCTGAGACAAATTTGTAAATTGTTGTTGTTGTTTTGCTTTTTCTTGGCCTATAATGCGCACAATCTGTTATGCATGAAACCTGAATATTTTGGAGCCGAACGAGATGTACTACGGGGTATCCGTAAAAAGGTCTATTTTTTCAGAGATTCGACCCACCCAAAACAATTTTTTCAGGCCATGATCAACCGAAAGGAGCATCTTTCTGATCAAGCTAGGCCAGCTAGGCTGGCTGAAGCTGAAGTTAATTAACCCCATGCACCACGATAGGTATTACTGTCCATTCAATTAGCTTAGACCCTCGGTTTTTAATTAATATTAGAAAAGGTATAGGTGTCGGGAAAAAATCGTGAAAGAAAAGTTTGTATTCACGAAATTTCCCAACAGGATTTTTAAATTTCAAAACATATGGATGGAATTTTACCTACAAATCTATTGAAATTTGACCCTTTTCCCCTCAAAGTTGCAAATGATCTGTCCATCGTCTGGTACCATTAACAAATGACGTGTGAGGTGGTCTTTGGTATTATACATACGAGGTAGGAAGCGACTATCGATGTAGCGATACCCACTGCGATCAATACCTGCTCATATTGTGTCATCTTCTCTTAAAAGGACAAAATACAAAGAATGTATTGTATTTGTATTTCTTTGAAAGTTTTGAAGCCACATATTTTTGTATAGACGATGCCAGACGATGTGCAATGTGACATCACCGCCGGGCAAGAAACAAAGCGCTGTCCGGCGGTATGTGTGAGCACCTGTATAGGCTTGTGCTTTTAAAATTCGCACTCAATCAGTGCAAATAGCCCATTGAATAGTGCTGCAGCTGTATGTGATGTCCTTTGCACCTCGATCACGTCAGTAGACCAGGTGATAAGTTTCGTTTGTAAACATTGATGTCACAATCATCTATAAACATACCATGAATAACACAAAGGTTGATCAGGATAATGATTGACTACATTCAAAATCCCGGGAATAAAATAGACGCTATTTATACATTACAAGCATTGTTGATGATATCGATCAATGTTTTCTACTGCCAAAGAGCGATGCAATGTTTTACACACCTATCTTATAAATGGAACATTCCTGAAAAAGTTTATGCTCATTACGAATATTCGGCTGGTTTCGATTCCTTGCCGATTGATGGCCAAAAATCGCAGAAATTGAATAGAATTGGGTGTGAAGAGATACTCTTCAGCACGCACCTTCAAAATCTTGTTGGGTAATTAGATGAATACCAACTCTTCTTTCACAATTTTCTCCCAACACTAATACCTTCTCTAATATTAATTAAAAACCGAGGGTCTATAGCTAATTGAATGAACAGTAGATCATTTTTAGCATCGTGGTGTGCATGTTGGGTGTTTTCTCATCTGTGTTGTTTTGTTCGTCCTGCCTGCTGCTGCTTCCCTCGTTTTTGTTTTTTTCTTGCATTAAGGACCCCTATGGAATTAAGCCTTTTTAAAGGCTTTTTGGGCTATCCTTGGTACTCCTGGTTTATTATTCATATCACAAGCTGCAATAATTTTCCTGGTACCTGTATACAGTAGGTTATTTTTAATTTAATTTTATGTGCAATATGATGATCTTACTGTATTTTACCATTCTATGTCTATTCTGTGTGCATTTTTTTGATATTGTTTGAGTACTGAATAAAAATGAAATGAAATGAAATGGATAGGCTTTCAGATTGAATATTTTGTAATAATTTTGTATTTCTTTTATAATTTTTAGCTTAGAAAAAGCTGTTTTCAAGAAAAAGTCTTTCAATATTAGTTCTAACCATTTTGGCCAACATATGCCAGTCAGATCTCGAATGCTGTGTTATATGCTATTTATTTAGATAAGAAATAAGACGAAAAGAAAAAGGAATGCATCACACACCAAAATACATTTTAACATGACAACATTGCAACAATGTTCTGTGTTAACAAACAGAATTTTGACAAGCATAAAAT
The DNA here is from genome assembly GCA_023653785.1 of Ophioderma brevispina. Classification (NCBI taxonomy): domain Eukaryota; kingdom Metazoa; phylum Echinodermata; class Ophiuroidea; order Amphilepidida; family Ophiodermatidae; genus Ophioderma; species Ophioderma brevispina. Next base: position 48,418 of record JAMKCH010016020.1, read on the forward strand.
TATGAAAGGTCAACTTCATTTCAACATATCACAAATTATGTTTGAAATGTGTGAATGGGCAATGCTTAAGAAAATAATAATGTGCAACATGTCATTTC